>CAUYUJ010020882.1:479366-481866 GCA_963575745.1 Prorocentrum cordatum | reverse complement strand
TAGGTCGCAGGAGCGTTTGTCGTTGTAGCGACTACGCCCCCAGAGCCACGCCGGCCCAGGAGTGGGCTCTCGACGAGGGGCCGCGCTCGGGGCTCAGTTGAGCGCCCGTCAGCCAGGCGGAGGCGCAACGCAGCTTGGACGTGTTGTCTGCCCTGTCCGAGGGGCGCGAGGTCCCGCACGACGACCTGATGTTTTTTCTCGGGACTCGGGTCTTCCGGTACAACGCTCGCAAAAAGGAGTGGAGTTGCACGTGCCCGTCGTTCCACCCGCACATGCGCTGCAAGCACACTCTCGCCGAAGACTTGCGCCAGCGCCGTCGGCATCTCCCAGCAGGCGCCGTCGGCCTTGTACCGAACAGTCCATGGTTTCCGTTGAAAAATGAAGGCGCTCTGCCGCGCCGTGCCGTGCCGCGCGGCGCAGCGCCGTGCCCGGCCGCCCTCGACCAGCGCCGTGCCAGGCGCCCCGTCGCCACTCCGCGTCTCGATTCGGTTCCTTTTGTGGCAAGTGGCCCCTGAGGGGCGAAGGGGTCGTGGACTGTTTGATCAGGGCTGACAACTCTGACAAGGAGTTGACACAAAGACGATTGAGGCCGCCCCCGCGCACCGCCGGCCTCGCGTCGGGAATCGCTACAGCAAGCAGGAGGTGCTGGAGCCCGCCGCAGCCGACCAGCCCAGAGACGACGACTGGTCCCGCATGCTGGTGGAGATGGCGCGGCTGAAGGACCAGCCTCCGCCCCCGCCGCCGCCCATGAAACAACCCAAGAAGACGGCCCTGAAGCGGCCGGCCGCAAGCAGGCACGAAGGGGGGGGGAACCGTGCAGAGCCCGCTGCCGATGCCGTGGCCCCTCCCAAGATCAGGCGTCGCCTTCGCGGGAAGGGGCAGCCAGCGCCCGCCGCTGCCGCGGAGCTTCCGCCCGCCGCTGGGGGGGGGGCGTTTCGAGGGGCCTGAGCAGCCCGAACAGCCCGATCAGAAAGAGGCGCAGCAGCGAGCGGGAAACATGTTTGGTGACAGTGGGCCCTTCATGGATTTCCCCGTGGACGCCGTGATCAGCCGAACCCTGCGCGCACGCCTGCACGCAGACGCTGCATTTGAGCTGGATACCGCGAGGGCGAAGGAGATGTCTCTGCAGGGCGACTTGGCGCTACAGGCCGAAAGGGCCGAGAAGGAGGCAGTTGTTGCAACGCGCTTGGCTTTGATGGGGCTGCGCCGTGTGCCCATCGAAGCGGACGGCCATTGCCAATTCCGTGCTTTATGCGTTGGTCCACGGGGAGCTCCGCGAGTGCATCGCCCAGTATTTGTCCACTCGCCGCGGCGAGTTCATCGCGTTCATCGACGGCCCGCAGGAGCAGGCCGCTGACAGGTGGGGCCGTTACCTCCACGGGCTCCGGGGCAAGGAGTGGGGCGACCAAGTGACGTTAACGGTGGCGTCGCGCATGTTCAAGCGGGCGATCACGGTCGTCAGCGACAACCCTGGGCAGGCTTACGTTACCGACCACATTCCTCCTGTCGTCGAGGGAGTTCCCATCGTCCTCGCCCATTATGGCGAGTTCCACTACGAGGGCACCGTGGCACTTTAGGGCACTAGCAGTCTCTCGCGCGCCTGCGCTCACCTAGGACAAGTTTTTGCGGGGGGGGGCTCGGGGCAGGGAGGGGGGAAAGGAGGGAGACAAGGAGGGGGAGGTGGAGGATTCAAGGACACATAAGAGAAATGTGACACATGCACACGACGTTGGGCGGCAAGGAGGAATAGGATGAGGAGGGGGAGGAGGAATGAGAGGAGGAGGACGAGGAGGAGGAGGAGGAGGAGGAGCAGGAGGAGGAGGAGCAGGAGGAGGAGGAGCAGGAGGAGGAGGAGCAGGAGCAGGAGGAGCAGGAGGAGCAGGAGGAGCAGGAGAAGCAGGAGGAGCAGGAGGAGTAGGAGGGGAGCGGTTTGGCAGCCGAACCGCAGTTGTTCCCGATATATCATCAGCGTCAGCATCGCGGGCATCTCGCGGGCTTCCCGCCTTCTCCCCATGCCATGGCGTTCCTCCTCCTCCATTTTTCCCTCCTCCCCCTCTTTTTCCACATTTCCCCCCTCCCTCCCTCTCTTTCCTCCCTACTGCTACTGCTACGACGGCTACTACGAGTGAACTACTAATACTAGTGCTACTACTAGTACGATTGGTAGCACTGACTACTACGACTGCTGCTGCTGCTGCTGCTGCCACTACTAGTACTACTACGACTACTACTACTACTACTACTACTACTACTACTACTACTACTACTACTACTACTACTACTACTACTACTACTACTACTACTACTACTACTACTACTACTACTACTACTACTACTACTACTACTACTACTACTACTACTACTACTACTACTATTACTACTACTACTACTACTACTACTACTACTACTACTACTACAACTAATACTACTACTACTACTACTACTACTACTACTACTACTACTACTACTACTGCTATAACTACTATTACTACTACTACTA
>CAUYUJ010020882.1:450000-475000 GCA_963575745.1 Prorocentrum cordatum | reverse complement strand
CTTCCCCCCGCTCTCTCCCCTGCTTCCTCGCCCTGAAGGCGGCGAGGGCAGCGTGCCTGACGCCGAGGACTGCCTGCTAACCCCGCCGTCATGGTCTGCTGCCCCCCAAGGTGGGGGCCCAAAGGTGTGCGAGATGCTCACAGGCTCCGAGAGGTTGCGGGGAGGAACGGCTGAGGCCGAAAAGAACAGGAGACAGGAGGGAGAAAGGAGAGACGGGAGGTCAGAGGAGGACGGATGAGGGGGGAGGGAGGGAGGGAGGCTCGAAGGGCGAGGAGGGAGGAGGGTGGAGAGGGGAGGGAGGAGGAACGAGGGAGGAGGTGATCAAGCTGGAGAGGGAGGGGGGAGGAGTAGCAACACATGCAGCCAAGGAGCGGTCACCCAATTCACCCTTCATCCTCAGGCGAGCTCCCTCGCCGGAGCCCGCCCTGCCCGCCCGCGGGCGGGCCTGCCCTCGGGGCCCCTTCCCTGTCCTCCGCCCTCCCAATCCCCTCCCAATTGCTCCTCCTCCTCCTCCTCCTGCTGCTGCTGCTGCTGCTGCTGCTCCTCCAACTCCTCCTCCTCCCCCTCCTCCTCCTCCTCCTCATCATCATAATCACCCAAGAGGTGGCCCTCCCTGGCATGATGGGGGAGGGGACCAGGCGGAAAGGGGTCCTCCTTCCAAGGGCTCCCCCTGGGTCATACGTTTTCGCGTCCCTATAAGCAGTTTTTCTTGGCGAGCCTCCCGAAGACGGAGCGAGAAACCTTCGGGATGAGGCGGAAACGAGTCCTTGACCCAGGGGCGTCCCCCCCAGAACAAATTCATCCTTCTGGGTCTCGGGGCCCCCTAAGCGGAGACTCTGGTGAGCAAGGACACTGGTGCGCCCGAGCCAAATGCTGCCGAGGGTCGAAGCTTTCTCCATGGATGGTCCTCTCCAGGTGGCACTGTCCTGGTCAAACATGTACTGGTCTAGGGCGCCCTGGGAGGCAAGGTTGATGAAAGCGAGTGTGTGTACCATCTCTTTGGCTGTCCACATGTTTCTTTTCTGTACTCGTTCGTTCGGTTGCTTGTATTCCACTGGGTCAGAATTATCTTTTCATATTCTTGAAAATCGTCCGTTGCATCTTTTGCACAACCAGCCATTCCGTGGCGCTGGATAGAATCTGTAGGTACATTACACGTTGAATTTCCTTGCGGCCGATTACAACTTGACTCTTTCCGTGGCAGATTGCGAACTGATTCCATTCGTGGCCACTTGCACACTGATTCCTCTTGTGGCAAATGGCAAATTGATTCCTCTTCTGACGATTATTCGATTCCTTTTGTGGCCGAATAGAAAAGGATTCCTGCTGTGGCGGATTGCCAAAAGAATCCTTCTGTGCCCACTACACAAGGATTCCCTCTTTGGCGGATTGCTTGAAATGGTTCCTTTTGTGGCGAATTGCACACATATTCTTCCTGAGGCGGATCACCAACAGGATTCCTTCTTTGGCGGGTTGCAAACTGATTCCTTTTGTGGGCTTCTCAGACAATGAACGAGAGAGAGAGAGAGATAAAGAGAACGAGAGAGAGAGAGAGCGAGAGAACACAAAAAGAGAGAACGAGATAAGCGAAGAGAAGGCACAACATAAGAAATGAGACGTGTGATCTTTTTTTGGGGGCAGGCCGCCACTCAAGAGATCATGTTGCAACCCGCCACAAAGGCAATCACGTTGCAATCTTCGCAAGGGGCCTACCTGTAACGCCGCCATGAAAAAAACACAAATGCGTGCGTGGGCCACCACAGTAGGAATCGATTTGCGAGGCCGCACCACAAGAAGGGTCTCATGGTGGGCTGTGGGCCATCACAACAAGAATACGTGTGTAAGGCCGCCGAAAATAATCCTTTTTGTAACGTTCCATAGCAATACCATGTTGCAACCCGCTGTGCAAGGAATCCTGCGTTTTCTCCGGCAGCGGGGATCCTTTTTTCCATTCTCCGGGAAAGCGAATAGTTGTGCAGTCTGCGACAAAAGAAATGTATCAGCAATCCCCCGCAAGGAGGATCCACCTATATTTGCCATAAGTTGTGGCAGTTTGCTCTATTCCCCTTACACATAAAACAACGCTTGTAACCTGCCACAGATGCCACACACACAAACACGCAACACACGCACACCTGACCCGCGGTCAGAAGAAGGATCGGCCTCCATCGCTCATCGATGGAAACTCGATCCTCGCTCGACGGCCCTCGATGTGCGATCCAAGATCCTCGATCGATCCCCGACCCTCGACCCCCTGCCCTCTTCCTCATGGTGAGGCAGAGGCTGGCCCTCGACGGGTCTCCCTGGTGGCCGCCGCTCTCGGCCCACCCCACAGGGGAGAAAGGCGGGGCGGAGGCCGCGCCAGGAGGCCTACCAGCTAGGACGGCGAGGAGGGCACGTACGCCATCGACGACAAGGAGCCTGCGAGGGGCTGGGGGCG
The DNA here is from genome assembly GCA_963575745.1 of Prorocentrum cordatum. NCBI lineage: Eukaryota > Dinophyceae > Prorocentrales > Prorocentraceae > Prorocentrum > Prorocentrum cordatum. Next base: position 472,560 of record CAUYUJ010020882.1, on the reverse strand, counting down.
CAGCCCTCATGAAGGGGGGGGGGGGAAGGAGGGGGCGGAGGAGGGGGGGGAAGAGGTAATATGGCTTCTGGGCGCCTCAACCCCGCTGGTGGGTCCAGCATCCTGGAGTCACCACCCTGTAGTGCACGGTGTCCCCATGTAGCAGATGGCCTGGGCCACCTGGGTCCAGATGGCACGGGCTGGGCCAACGGTTCAAGAGAGCCTGAGCACTTCGCCCAGGCGCGGAGGAGGGGGAGAAGGGGGGGGGGCGCAGCGCGAGGTCAACAGAGGAAGGACCAGCTGCTTAAACATGGTAAGACTTCGGAGGTCCGCGCGGAGTTCTTGGATCAGCGCTGAGACGCGGCGCCGGAGGCGCCACCAGGGGGGCCCATCGCCGATCCAAGAACTCCCCGCGGAGCTTAGACAGTTTATGTTTATGCCATGTTTCTTCTCGGGTTGCTGAGAACGACCATGCCCCCCCGCCCTGAAGTCATCCTTTGTTCTTGTTGTATTATCCCCCAGGCGCGGACGCGTCGCGAAGCGATTGCACGAGAGAGTTGCCATCACCAACTAATGTGGGAGAACGGCCGCGCAAGCTCGTGAACTCATGGGCGCCACTGCGCAGTGGCGTTGCACGGGGTTGGCACGCCCGCAACCCGCATGATATTGGTTGACCGGGGCGATACCCGTGGAGCGTGCGCGCGTGGCCCGGCATCGCTGTGTGGTCTGGCAGGGGCAGAGCGCGAGCGCAGCCCGCCTTGTCCGTAGAGGGCGTATGGTTATGTTGTTCCCAGAACTAGTTTCGAGCACCCATGAAAATATCGAAACAATGCCGAACAAGAATCGGCTACCAGGGCCCGATACGTGAAAACCCTCCAATTTCGGTACTTTCTTGGTGCTCGAAATTCTTTCTGGTGGTCGAGGCTGAAGTAGTTTGGAACATCATAAGCGTAGGGCGCGGTGCGCACTACTGCTGTCAGGCATGGTGCAATGCGCACATTGTGGCCCGCGTGTGATTAATTCAGAAGGAAACTGGCCCAGGCCTGATGGGGCCCAGTCCGAAGGGAGGCCAAGGGTCAAAGGAACTTCTACGCAGGATTCAAGGGTCCGTCGACCCCGCTTGCCAGGGGCAAGAAGGCGTGTGAGACAATACGCGGTCGCCCTTCCTCCTCTCCTGTGGTCCAAAACCCATCTCAAGGTGGGGAACCCCAGGAACTCGTCAGCGGTCCTCAGGAGTCCTCGGAGCCTCCAATCCACTCTCCGCGGCCTACAAGATGCCCAACATGCCGTCCAAGATGGTTCAAGTAGGGCTCCAACGCTACAGAGAGGCCTCCAGAACATCCCAGACGACCCACGAGAGGGCCTGGAGATGGCCCAAGAAGGCTCCAAGACTGCCCAATAGCCCATCAAGACAGCCAAAAAGGCCCTCACGAGGGCCCCAAGAGCGGCCAGAGAGGCCGAAGATGAGGAACTCTCAGAGGCGCCGGGAGCCCTGCACCACAAGTTGGCCCCCACAACGCCCATTTTGCTCCCAAGATGCCCCCAAGAAGAAGTAAGGAGAGGGAGGAGCAGGAGCAGGATGAGGAGGAGAAGGAGGAGGGAGGAGGGCGAGAAGGAGGAGAAGACAAGGAGACGGAAGAGGAAGCCCGCTTCCCGGGAAGGCCACCACGCCATCGCTCCGTGTCTCACGCCTTTGCCTCTGCGAGCCCAGACACATGGCGCCCTGTGTTTTCTCAATGCGGGGATTCCGAGCCGTTGTTTGGCGCTCTCGTGGCCAGGGAAGGGCCACCAGGGGCCGAATATGTCAGATGAAACGCTGGTCGTGTTTTTCTTGCTTCACGACGCGAGCATGTCTGGGTCTCTCATGCCGCGCGCATCTGAATCCTCCCATAGCTGCAGGCCTGGTCGGGAGCGCTGCAGCTGCTCGGCGCCCGCAGACGCCAGGCTCTGCTGGCTCTGCGGCGTGAGGTAGGCAGCGGAATGCACGGAGTACGCGGACTGCTGGCTCTGCATGGAGTGCGCGGACTGCATGGACCGGGCCTTCCACGAGCGAGGGGCGGGGCGGACGAGGAACACGGTCAGTGGGGAGGATACTCTTCCGGCAAGGAAATCCCAAGTGAACGCTGCCAGGATGATCCACAAGCGCAGTCTGTAGACCGATTCATGTATTATGTTCCTGGATGCTGGCTGCTGGCCGTGAGGCGGATCGAAATATGTACATCGGTTTTGAAACGAACATCTTCGAAACTTGTTGGGTGGGGGGGGAGGGAGATGGAGGGATGGGAAGGAGGAGGAGGAGGAGGAGGAGGAGGAGAAGGAATGGGAGGAGGAGGAGGAGGAGAGGAGGAGGAGGAGGAGGAGAAGGAGAAGGAGGGGGAGGAGGGAGAGGAGGAGGAGGAGGGAGGAGGAGGAGGAGGAGGAGAGGAGGAGGAGGAGGGGAAGGAGGAGGAGGAGCAGGAGGTCGAGGAGGAGGAGGAGGAGGGGGAGGAGGAGGAGGAGGGCTCTTCGAAACTTGTCGGATTGTGGGGGAGAGGAAGATGGGAGGAGATGGCGGCAGAGGAGGACGAGGAGGAGGAGGAGAAGGCGGAGAAGGAGGAGGAGGAGGAGGAGGAGCAAGAGGAGGAAGAGGAGAGGGAGAGGGAGAGGAGGAGGAGGAGGACGAGGAGGAGGAGGAGGAGAAGGAGGAGGAGGAGGAGGCAGAGGAGGCTAAGGAGGAGGACGAGGAGGAGGAGGTCTTGGACGAGGAGGAGGAGGAAGAGGGGGAGGAGGAGGAGGTGCAGGAGGAGGAGGAGGAGGGGGAGGAGGAGGAGGAGGAGGAGGAGGAGGAGGGAGGAGGGGGAGGAGGAGAGGAGGAGGACGAGGAGGAGGAGGACGAGGACGGCCACTGCCCGAGTAGAGGCAGATCCACGAAGAGAGAGAGAGAGAGAGAGAGAGAGAAACAAAAATAAACAAGAGAGAGAGAGAGAGAAAGAGTCACACGATAGGGAGTGGACGGCCTCGCTCCGCGCGAAGGAGGAGGAGGAGGAACAGACGGAGGAGGAGGAGGAGGAGGAGAAGGAGGAGAAGGACGAAGAGGAGGAGGAAGAAGAGGAGGAGGAGGAGGAGGAGAAGAGGGATGGGGATGAACCTGAAAAAGTGGAACGTGCCAGTCTCCACCTCGTCATCCGCATCCCTACCCCCTCATGGATGAGGATGTGGCGGAGGAAAGGGAGGGGGAGGAAAACATCTTCGGTCCAAGGGCGAGCCATTGATATTCAAGGAAGGCAGAAGGTCTGAGGAAGGCCCCGAAGTACTTAGCACGCCCCTCGACCACGACCCCTCCGCCCCACACCCCCACGGGGGGGGACATTTCGACCAACGGACCGCGCGTCTGGGCTTGCGCAGCACGCGTGATTAGTGACCAACGCAGGATTACTACACACCTGCGGGGTTTCACGAGGAAAGGGATGGGGATGATGAGGAGGAGGGGCAGGTCCCACCAGCCCTCTGGGCGGAGGTGGTATAACGAAGTTGCCCCCCCTCACCCAAAAACCTCCTTCCCTGGTTGGGAGGGGCGATTATCATTGTTCCCGATTGATAAACACCCCTCCCCAGGCGACCGGCAGCCAACCAGGACCCATGCCGACCCCCCCACCATCCCGTCCGAGAAACAACACAGAATGCGTTTGGTCTCCGAATCTCGAGCAAGCGCGGGAGCACCGCGACCACTTTGCATGTTTTTTGACATGGACGGCGGGGGGGTCCTTATTTATTGTTTGCAGCGCGCAGGACAACCATAGAAAGAGCGTGTTCTACCGCTGCTGGCGGAAAACCGGGGGGGGGGCACTACCGGTTCGAACCCCTCCCCCCCCCCTCCTCTGGAAAACCGGGGGGGGTCACTACCGGTTCGAACCCCACCCCACCCCCCCCCCCCCCCCCCAATTCATCATGAAAAGGGGGGGGGTCACTACCGGTTCGAACACCCCCCCCCCCCTCGAACTCGAAAACCGGGAGGGGTCACTACCGGTTCGATTCGAACCCCCCCCCCTCGAAAACCAGGGGGTGGTGCGGACGGTGGTGGGGACGGTGGTGGTGGGGACAGTGGTGAGGGGACAACGGGACAGTGGTGGGGACAGTGGGACAGTGGTGGGGACGGTAGTGGCGGGGACAACGGTGAGGACAATGGTGGGAACAGTGGGGACAGTGGTGGGGACGGTGGTGGTGGAGACAGTGGTGTGGGGACAGTGGGAATGTGGTGGAAACAATGGGACAGTGGAGGGTACAGTTGTGGTGGGGACAGTGGTGAAGGCGGTGGCGAGGACGGCGGTGGGAAAATGGGACAGAGGTACAGTGGGGAGAACAGTGGGACAGCTCAGTGGGACAGCGGAGGAGTCAGTGGGACAGTGGGGACAGTGGGGATAGTCGTGGAGAAAGTTGGGAGAGTGGAACCGTGGTGGGAACAGTGGTGGGGACAGTGGGGGACAGTGCGACAGTGGTGGTGGCACTGGTGGGGACAGTAGGGGCGGTGGTGGAACCAGTGGGGACAGTGGTGGTGAGGACAGTGGCGCTGGGAACAACAGTGGGGGATGTGGTGAGGACGGTGGTAGGGACCGGGAGTCGTTTGCTGGAGGTGAGAGGTGGGGAGGGGTTCGAACCGGTAACCCCCCCCTCCGGTTTTCGAGGGGGGGGGGGGTTCGAACCGGTAGTGACCCCCCCGGTTTTCGAGTTCGGGGGGGGGGGGGGGGAGGGGGGGGGGTTTTGCCGGGGGAAGGAGGGGGGGGAGGGGAGGGGTTCCAGCAGGGGGGGGGAATTTCGGGAGGGGGGGGGGGGGATCCCCGGGTTCCGGAGGAAAAGGGCGGCAATTTTCCACAGTAAAGCGGCGGTGGATCACGCTCTCTCCAACCATATCCTTGCCAACAAACAAAACAACACACACGCACGCTTTGCTTCCAAACCTGGAGCATACGCGGGCGCCCCGCGACCACTTTGCATGCTTTGACATGGACGGCGGGGGGTGTCCTCATAGTGCTTGCTTCGCGCAAGCCAGCCACCCGGGTCATCGCACAACAAAACAAACTACACCACGCCGTTTTCAAATATGGAGCATGCGCAGGCGCCCCGCGGCCACTTTACATGGCTTTTGATACAAATAATCGGGTGCTATTGATGTGTTGGGATGGCGGGCGGCGGTGAGCGAGAGGGCTTGTGCCTTGTGAGCAGGAGGTGCCTTGACCCCTCCCTCTGCCCCCCTCCCCAAGGACTGGACGGGGGCGGTCGCGAGGGGTTCGAGCGTTCAAATAACAAAATATGGATCCAAGAGAGCCCCGGATGCAGCAAGATGGCCTTCAGGATGGCTCCGGAGTTTTCAATGTGACTTAACATGGCTTCTGACATTCCTCCCAAATGCCCCAAGACACCCCTAGAGGGTTCCAAGTGCCCTCCGGGCCGTCCAAGCTACTCCCCAGTGGCCAACGTCCTTTCAACACTTCGGGGGATAACTAGCTGTTGCGCTGCATTCTCGCAATTTCGCTTCCGATGTGCCTCTGGGGCCTCGAGATGGTCTCAAGAGAGCTCCAAAAGCGCCAAAACGGAGCCACAAAGGGCCCACAGAGACAATTGTTCGGCCTCCGATGGGGGGACCTGAATTGGCACCGCCCGACTTTCCCCTATTTAGAAAGCCCAGGAGGGCTCCAAGAGGCCTCATGAAAGCTCCAGAGGCTTTGAAGATGGCGCCAAGGGAACCCCAAGAGGGCCCCAGGATGCCTCCAAGAGGCTCCTAGAGCGTGCCTGCATGCTGCTGCGCATCCCTGATCAGGGCACCTGGCCTGGTGTTTGTTTCTGGATGGGCTGGCGAGGATTCGCGAAGCGTCAAGAAGTGTAATCACGAGGGGACGCAAAGGAGGAGGAGGAGGAGGAAGAGGAGGAGGAGGAGACACCGTAGAAACCGGGTTCTGGTCCGCCCACGCAAGCGGGCGGCTGGGCGGCGGCGCCATGCTGGGCGGCGCCATGCTCATCGCGCAGACAATGTCAACGGCTCTTTGGCTCCGAGGTGGAGCGAGGGAGGAGCGGGCAGCAGCAGAAGCAGCGCTCGGGAGCAAGGGAACCAGGAGAGAGGAGAGGCCAGCCAGCGCTGGTCGGTCATCGGCGCCCTGGCGCATGGAGCCAACATCTCTATTCCCCCCAACGTCGCGGACAGGGGCGGGGACGGCGCCAGCAGCGGCAGCGCCGACGGGGGGGTGGCTCTTGCACGACAGGCCCAGGCGAGGCCGAGCGCGGAAGGGTGGCGACCAGGGTCTCCGGGGTCGACGGACGGGAGCATCTGGGGGTCAGCCCAGGGGGCTCTGGCAGAACACGCGGAGGAGGGGCAGCCGCAGTCACGGGGGACTGCGGCGGGCCACGCCTGGGCGTCCGTCTCGGGGGCGAACAAGACGAGGCAGTCCAGGTTACGGGGTGAGTCGCAGGCGGAGGCGGCAAGGCAGAGCACGCGGCAGACGAGCTCGAAGCAGAGGAACTGGACGGGGGCTTCATACGCACGGGAGTGAGTTGAGCCCGCTCGCCCCCCGAGGGCGCGCGGCTCCGCCTGCTTCGTGGACCGTGCCCCCGCAAGGGCAGCACCGCGAACCTCCGCCAGCGACAGAAGCCATGAAGCCGACCGTCTGACAATATTGTAGGCAGCCTGAGCAACGGCCAGGAACGCAACGGCAGAGACCGAAGGATTCACGAAGGCACGCTTCTCCACCGCATCTCGCGGCAGTGGATGGCCAACGGCAACTTCCATCGCATTGTGGAAGCTCGGGCGCCCAGGATAATTAGCGAGTGAGTCGCGCTGGTCCAGAGAACCGAAAGCACAACAACGAACGCCTGCAGGATGCAAGATACGCGAAGATGCCAACCGCCCGTCGCACCAGGTCTTCAGCGCGGCCCACGCCCGCGAACACGGACAACGCTTCATCGCCAGAAAGACGGCGTCCGAATCGGTCTTCTCAAGCAACTCAGGGCGAGAACCAGCAAATATACTGAGCCTGCGCATGGCGTGGGCCCTGGGAGGCGTCTCAACGCCCGGCATCCGAAGTGCTCGGCGGGCAGCTCGTCGAGGCCAAGGATGAGCACCAGCAGCTGGACTCATAGCTTCAGAACCCACAGGGAGTGCAAGGGCAAGAACAGCACGCCACGGACCAGCTGGAGGCGTCATCGTCTTAGCCATGCCAAAATTCAACCAACGACGCCGAGCGCCAGTGGGCAGCGCATGGCTTCGTCGTGTAGAGTATCAACAGTGAGTGTCTCTCAGGATGGCCTTCAGCATGGCGGCGGAGGTCGCAAGGCAACTGGCGATGCCGAGGAAACGTGTGAAGGGCGGCACTTAGCTAGGAGGCGCAATTCAAGTGTGCCCACCGAACAGCGCGCGAACCATTCCATATATCTAATTGAGACCGTGCACCGCCAGTGAACGTGCCAAGAGCAACTCGGAATACCTGTGCCAGCACTCCAGCTTCAAGACGTTGCATGGTCAGCGGTAGCCAACAGAACTCTGCGCAAGGCACGAGAATGTGGTCACAGCGCGGGTCTCGTAGAGCACTGGGGACACACTGGCAGCGGTGAGCCCGCGTTCAACGGCTCGAGCCCGCGCGCGAAGCTTGGCTTCGGGGCCCCTCCAGAGCCTCTCGGGGCCCGCGGCGCGACCAAGCCAGGCGCCCAAGTACAAGGCCGAGCCCGCGACCTCAAACATGGCCGACTCAGGGGCCGCCTCCAGGATCGGGCTCCGAACGCGAGACTCCAAGGCGGGCCTGAAGGGCTCCGAGAGAGGGGCCAACTTGCATTTGGAAGTCTTGATAAGGAGGTTGGCCAGCCTACCCGCCACCCCCATGACGTCGCGCACCTCGCTTAGGTCCTGAATCCTGAGGGGCGCCTCGCCCGCGGCGTCAGCGCGCGCCCTGGCGGCCCCCCCTCCCGCGTCCTCGACCCCCCATGATAGGTCGATCAAGAACGGCGCCGAGGCCAACGCAGACAAGGCGCCCGACAGGGCGAGCCCCTGGAGAGCCCCACTGCGACCCAGTAGAGATGACTGCAAAGGCCACCTAACGCCGCCACCGCGCGGATAGCTAGGCATGGGATGTGGATGAAGAACAGGAGCTGCTGGGGGGGGTGGGGGGGGCGAGCAACCGGGGCGCGCGCACCAGAACTCCTGGTCGTGGGAGGGGAAGGCCGGGCCGAAGCCGAGAGCGAAGAGGAGCGGCATCTCAGAGGAGCCAGCTGGGACCATGGACTTCACGCGGCCGGGCGCGTCCAGCTCCAGAATGTTGAGGCCGAAGTTCCCAATTGGAACGAAGCCCCTTTGGCACCTGGGGGCCGCGCGATCAAGAGCAGGACGAATAGCGGCGTTCAAAGTAGCCGACAAAGTCTTGATGTCACTGTTGCGGAGACCAACTGCGTGGATCCTGTCCACCGAGCGAATGCGCGAGCCAGCCTGCATCTCGTCGTCATCCACGCGTTCGGGGAGGAAGGCATGGGTCGCCACGCTGGCCGCGTCAGCCTGGCCCGAGGAGACCAAGTCCAAGCGCGCCCCCGTGATTTCGATCCCCGAGACGTCCGCCCGCAAGGGCTCGCAGGGGAGGCCGTCGCAACCCGCGGCAGAGTGCCGCGCCGACATCAGCGCAGACTTCGCGAGTTTGAACGACAGGGGGGGGGGGGTCGCCAGGTCGCCAATGCCAGGTAGGAGGCCGCGCAAGTACGGGAACGCACCGGCCTCGCCCCCGGGCCCGTTGGAGAACGCAACGGCCCAATGCCCGCGTGGATGCCCGAGGCAATCGGCAGGGGATTCGGCGTCTTGGCGCGAGGCGGGGTCGAGGACAGCCGAGAGGCAGGCGCGGCGGTTGAGGGGGGGGGGGGGGGGGGGGGGGGGGGCAAATCCTCGCGCGCCTCTCGAGCGACTTAGCTTGGGCAAGCATCCGACATGAATCACCCTCTAACTCATTCCACGACGGAGCTTCACCCTTGCAACATCGGCTGCTTCGCGCTGCGCTCTACCAGACCACGCTAAAAAGGATTCTGGATGGATCAGCCTACCCTGAGGTCTCAGAACCTTTGTTTTTGAGGTCTTGTTCGAAGACCTAATTGTAATGAGGTCGAGTTTTGCGCGCATTTGCGCGCCCTGTGTGTTTTCGATGTGCTCATTGTTGGTGTGGGCAAAACGCCCGTAATTATGATAAAGTTCTGACGCGCAATGCGCGCGCGTCTCTATTGCAATGTGAACGCGGCCGCGGCCGTCCATAATCCGAAAATTTTAAAAGAGGGAGGGCGCGAGGAGCAGGAGGGAGAGGAAACAGATGATGAAAGGATGGGAAAGAGGAAGAAGGCATAATGTTGAATTGGCCATGCGCCGCGCCGCCGACCGTTTGGGGCGCCAGAAACGCGTTTCCTCCCCATTATGTTTTCCCTCCTCCTCTTCTGCCGTCCCCCCCTCCCCCCACTGATCTCTTGTTTCCCGCGATATTTGCACCCCCGTGTTTTTGTTGTTTTTCATTTTCGTTCTTTTTTGACATCAAAACATCCTCCGTTCCTATGACTGTTTCGCTCTTGATGGCCACGTTCTTCGGTCGTGATGCGTCGATCCCGCGACCGATGGGGGGCTTAAACCTCTTGGGAGCCTCTTGGGAGTCGTTTGGGGGCCCGCAGGAGGCCGCGGGCCTATTGGAGGGCCTCTCGGGGCCCTGCTGCACGGGCCAACTGCGCCACATTTCGCGCCGTTTTGGCACGTTTTCGAACGAATGAGGACGAGGATGAGGAGAAGCAGGAAGAGGAACGGGGAGGAGGAGGAGAAGGAGGAGGCGGAAGAAGGATCGATGAAAAGCAAAGGGAGGAGAAAGGGAAAGGAGGAGGAAGGGGAGGAATAGGGAAAGGATGAGGAGGAGGAGGAGGAGGAGGAGGAGGAGGAGGACGAGGAGGAGGAGGACAGGAGGAGGGGGAGGAGGAGGAGGAGAAGGAGGAGGCGTTGTTCCTAATCGAGCCAGCGGCGCCAGTAGGGCACCTCTGTCGGATCCTAGTACCCCCAGGCTAATTCAACATAGCCCCAGGCTAACCCCCCGAAACTACAGAATCCTGGGAACGGGCCTGCTGGGCCCAACATGAGAGCAGGTTGCGACGCGGCACTCGAGAGCTCACGTTGTCTAGATTGGCCCGTAAGCGGGGGGGCATAAATGGCCCTCCAGTCGAGAGCTCACGCTGTCTAGATTGACCCTCCAGGCATTTAGGTATGCCTGTATGTATGTGCGTTTGTATGTATGTGCGTGTGTGTATGTGTGTATGTATGTATGTATGTGTGCATGCATGCATGCATGCATGTATGTATGCAGGCGTGTATGTATGTATGGACGTATGTATGGATGCATGCATGTATGTATATGTGTATGTATGTCTGCCTGTATGTGTACATATGCATGTATGTATGTGTGTGCGCGTGTGGTAATGCATACATGTAAGTACGTATGTATGTACGTCTGCATGTATGCATGCATGTATGTGTGTATGTGTGTATGTATGTATGTATGTAAGTATGTATGTATGTATGTATGTATGTATGTATGTATGTATGTATGTGGGTGTATATATGTCTGTCTGCCTGTCTGCCTGTATGTATGTATGTATGTATGTAGGTATGTATGTATGTATATATATATGTATGTAGTTATAAAGGTATGTACGTATGTGAGTGCGTGTATGTATGGATGTATGCATACACGTATGCATGTGTGTATAATGTATGATGTATAATGCGTGTGTGCATGTATGTATGTATGGATGTATGTATGCATGTATGTATGTGCGACTCCGAGTTGGGGTGATCATGCTGTTTCGCACCAGCAAAGACGACGGGTAACCCGGCCAGCAGGATGCTTGCCGAGAGCTTGCGGCGTGCGTGGATCGGAGCCTCGGGGCCTCCTTCCTCCATCAGTCTTGTCCCTCCATGTTGTCGTCCATCCCTCCTCCTCTTCCTCCTCCACCTCCTCCTCCTCCTCTTGCTCTTCCACCTTGCTTCCACTATTACCCCTCCTCCCTGGCATCCTTGCCATCTCGTTGCTCTTGGAGGCCCCTGCCCTCGAGGCATGCCCACGCGAAAACGGCAAATCAATGCAAACAACCACATGTTTACACACGTGGGCAGTCGAAACAGCGTGCAGTTCTGCAAACGCATGCGCGAACACAGCGCATCACGAGAAAGATTCAAGGCCTGCGGCATCTGCGACAATCATCGCGATCACATCGCAGAACGCTGCAGGGTATTCCTGGGAACTCTTCAAACTGGTTCCGCGTTTCGTGTACCACACATCATGCTTCCAGCCGCCAGAGGTTGCAGCTGGGCGCTTCGCGACTGCCTTCGAAGACTTGGCAGTGCCACGGCACAAGGGGCGCACACGTTTGCCCATGTGTACCCGAGCTGCACGCATTGAAAAAACAAGTCTGCTACGCACACGATCATCAAGGGGCAGGGTCGTGAAGATCTCAACGGGTTTGATGCTCGAAGCTCCGAAGCAACCGAGCATGGTGACGATGCGCTCTGCAAAAACAGTTCGTAGTGCTGACCTGCAAACATCGTGCAAGTAAAAAAGGGAATTCATCGGCTGCTCCACGATAATGTAAACACCCCGTGAAGCAGCGACCACCATCATATACGACCTCCCCTGAGTTGGAAAGCCGCTAAACGGAGTGGGTCGCGAACATAATGGCACCATGCAAGATCTTGGACATACTTATTGTTACCATCTTGCCATCCTGTCTGTTTCCCTTCCTTCAGGTTCCTCCCTCCTTCCCCCTGCCGCCCTCCTTGCTCTTCCTTCTGCCCGCTGTATGTCCACCGACACGTGCGGCCTTGCCAGCATTCACTGACGCGCGTGCGCAGGGGCAGTAGCAGAGCAATATAATGAGAAATTGCACGATTCAAATCAGACAACGAACAAATATATTGCAACAGACAGATAATCTCAGGGTGCTGCTCCCTTCCCTCCCCACACGAACGATGCCACGTGGTTCCCCTCGAAAACGTTGAAACTGTCGATGTCTCCGTACGTGTCTGCGCGCGACCGTCGAGACTGCGCCCGTGCCATCGTTACCCACGTCGAACATTGCGGGCTGAAGTGCACGCAACCGCGAACAATAATGGCCCCGAGCATCCACAGCGCATAGCCCATCCCCACGAGTCGACAAGCACATTGTTTGTCATAGTCACGGCGCTCGAACGAGAACGATTCAGCGTTGTAAGTGCCTCTCAGCGCCTTGGTGATGCCACCAGAACCTGAGAACATTTCCAAACTGTGATACTGCCGTGGGATGTTTGCCATGTGCGCTGAGAATTCTTCTGCCATCGCAAGGATCATGAGGCCGCTGTCGTACATGGAACCGAGCCTGTGAGGAATGCCCATGCGACAGAGCTTTGCTGCCGTTTCCTCTGCCCACTCCATTGCTTCCATGCACATCGGGGACGGGGCGCTGATGCAATGAGAAACCGTACATATCATGATTATCAGTGCCATCCTGCGATGAGCGGCACCCATGATTGATTCTGGATGAACGGTGAGATGCCAAGTCGGGACACCAGCTCGAGCAAAAAAAAAACTCGCCGCTCGAATGTGGCTCGGTGGGCATACCTTGCCATGTCCCTCAACAGAATATTGAGTGTCTCGTCGGTGAAGGTGCTGTACATCTTTGGGCTGCCATGCCATGGTACTCTGGAGGCGTCTGTTTACATCGTGCTGCACTGTTTATGTCGACCCCAGACATCTCACGAAAAGTGGACCCGATTTTGCAAACTGGCAGGGGGGTGCACACTGTCAAAAACACACTAGGATAGCCAAGCCCGTCGAACATTCCAAATTCAACGGTTCGAGTTACACCCTAGTGCAATTCCAACGCAATTCCAATGCAAATCCAATGCAATCCCAACTCAATTCCAACGCTTGCCCGCGGGCACCCAGCACGAATTTATTGATTGTTTTACCGGCTGCGCCCCGCGAACTCATTGTTGCATTGTTTCAGGATTGCTTGCGCCCCTGCAACTATATATATATATATATATATATATATATATATGCTCTCTTCTTGCCTCCCCAGCCCGTCCTCCTCGTCCTCCCTGTCCTTCTCCTCCTCGTCCTCCCCGTCCTCCTCCACCATTGCCGTCCTTCTCGTCCTCCTCCCACCATTTCCTTTCGAGCTCTCGCGCCACCCCTCCGAGTGGGCCCCAGGGTGACATCTCAAATATATCGCGGGCGTCGTGTTGTTTTTTTCCCCCAACTATTTTGGATGAGCGTTTTTGTCCTGGCACTTTCTCAGGGGCCTTAGGGCTGCAGGGCAGAGATGTCCTGTGCTGCTGATTGGGGGGTCCGCCTGAGCAAGCATAGTTTGGATAATGATTGAGCCGTTCGCAGATTTCGGAGGCATTGCGAGGCCAACTCGGGGCCTCATTCCCAGGGCCGCCGGAACACAGGGTGCGCCGACGACGGGGCGGACGCTTCACGCTTCAAAACTGACGCACTCAAAATCAGGATAATTATGTAGAGTAGGCAAGAGGGGCGTGGGCAGGAGTAAGTGGATGGAGGCCATGACTGAGGATGTAAAGGATAGAGTGGGGACCACGATAAGGAGGGGCAGGGGGAAGCGTGGAGGGGGCGGGAAGGAGGGGGAGCTGGAGGGTGAGGAGGAGGGGGAGGAGCACGATTTGGAACTGCAGCAAGACAACATTAAAAACAACTCGATCCTGGCCACGAGGTGGCACGCGAGGTGATGCTTCGGGGTGAGCAGGATGCCGGCGTTGTGGGAGCATCTGACGTGCAGGTCCATGGCGTCAACCATGGCGCGGCAGCCATCTGCGGTCACAACGCACCTCTCTGCACGAGTGAGATCCAAGAACCGTTGCAGCGCCTTCCCTGCACCAACAAGCGGCCCGCCGAAGACGCGTGCCCCGCCTAAATACTCAAGGTGGTCGACAAGGAAGTCCAGCAACAGGCCAGTCTCCCCTGCTTTCAGCTTGAGAGCGCACCCAGGGTGTACTGGATTGTTCTGTAGGCAAATTATATTATCGAATGGGCGAGCTAAACGAATACGACAGACGACGTGTATTAAGAATTACATTACATTAAAAAACGCATTCCTGCACTGAGCAACCACGTATCTTGCCAAGCATGCCGATCGTGAGGTTTGAGAGCCTGCTGCCATGTGGTATGTTATGCTCTGCCTGCCATCGCTGGATGCTCGCGTTTAGATTCTTCAGCCCCATGTCCAAGGTGTTTTTCTGCGGACCTGGGAAGCCCAGCGTATTCATCAACAGGATGCGCCACAAAACAGCTGCAGCCCAGCGCTGCATAACTCCAAGATAAATGGTGTGCATGGAGTCGACAGCCAAAGTTGACGCTGGGCTTGTGCCCAGCCGACGAGAGAACAAAGGGTTCCTGTGATGGATCGGGTCCATCGGGTGGCCGTCAGCACCGACTCGGGAACGCCAGAAGGTCACAGTGCAAGGGAACTTCAACTGACGAAGATTTCCAATGTCGCCGACTGTAGCAGATGGCTCGAGGCGGTCATCCTTGCGCAGGGCCGTACCTGCGATCACAACATCGGAAATAATGCCACGAGTCCGAATGCCCGTAGCTTTTTTAGATCCGTCTGGACGTAGCCACCTTAGATGCTTAACTAGCTTGTCCCTGTCGCCAGCATTCCCGAGCACAACATTGATCTCGCACTGGGCGATGGCCGTCTCGTAATCTTCATGCGTCCGTAATGGCCAGCAGGGGCCCTCAGCCGACGATAGTTGGTGGTCGAGAGAGTGGACCTCATGTTTGCTCAGCTCGCAGTATTGGCAAGGGTTGTGATACTGAGCCCACCCCGCAAGGCCGAGCGTGCGACTATGTTCGCACCAGTCGCCTTTCACGTACACCAGGCAGGCCGTCAGGCCCAAAGCTTCGACTCCTGGGGTCATGTCGTCGGGCCACGCTGATCCGTCGTGCCTGCGGGCGGGCCGTTGTCCATCTGCTAATGCCCGAAATGACCAGGCAATCGTCTCCAGAATAGGTTGTATTGAGCACCAGCCCCTGCAGCCACAGGAACATTCGTCGGAATGGCGAAGTGTCGCCAACATGTGACGGTTCCCTGTGATGCAGTTCACCATCCACCAGCCCGTGACGCTGTCACACTTGCCAGCAGCTTGTTGGGAGTAGTTCACACCGTCGACATACAAGGCAATTGGAACTGGAAGGGGGTTCCCCTCGCTGAGCGCCTTCTTAACAAGCGCGTGCTCTTTGTACGCTGGAACGTCCAGAATGCATTCTGTGCGATCATCAGCAGGCGACCTGAGCAATGCGAGCGTGTCAGGGGATTCTTTGCATTCGTCCACAAGGGATTCATACGCTAGTTTAACAGGCACTGGGCGGATCGAGCGCCGATGTTGTCGGTTCAGGTTCACTGGGACATCCACAATATACATATGGGACGGTTGTGGCATTCTTTTGTCCAAGAAGTTCTGGTACTTGCCAGGTTGCGCCCCGTCTGCCATGCCGTATCTACTGAAAGCTGCACCGCCCACGCCAGCCTTCGAGCAGAGGTCGCAGCACACGCAGAAATGCTTGGCTGTGATGCGCGCAGAACCATACAAGCGCATCAGCAGTTTCAGTAACTCTGATCCCGCGGCCAATCTCTCGGCGGCAGGTACATGAGTGCTCTCAGCATTCTCCTGGTGAAACCTGTATTTCGGCGCCATGCCACCACGCCAATCAAGATACACGCAGGGGCACCCCAGCGAGCGCCCTCGTGCTCGGCCAAAATGGCCTCGACGGAGGAGGAGGAGGGTGGATAGGGTGGAGGTGGGCGGTGATGAGGAGGGTGGACGAGGCTGATGTATAGGAAGTGTCGAGGGGGAGAACTTTGCAAGCCTGTCGAGGAGGGAGGTGTGGGGGGGGTGAGGACACGCTGACTTGAAAGTAACGTTCGGTGCCATCCCCTCCCTTGGGTGGGACAACGTGTTGCATTAGCTGGCGTAGCATAGCGGTGAGGACTGCTGCGGCAGCGGGCCCGATGTGCACTTTGCAGAGGGAGCAGCCAGCCTGCATCTGGACATGCCTGCCGCGAGGGCCGAATACGCAACTGCGCTGTCGCGCGATGTCGCCCGAACACTCCCCCCGATCTCTCATGTTGAGTCCTCTGAGCGGTTAGGTCCACGTCGTGGGTATGTTGTATGTTGCCAATGCTGCCAGTGACTGTCAATGTGCGTGCGTATGCGAGTGTGCGGGCCCGTGTAAGGAAGGTGTGTGTGTATGTATGTAAGTATGTATGGGTGTATGTATGTATGTGTGTATGTATTTATGCATGTATGTGTGTGTGTATGTGTGTATGTATGTATGTACGTATGTACGCATTTATGCATATATTTATGTATGTATGTATACATGTTTTTTACACATATATGTGTATGTATAGTTATGTGTCTTGTGTGTGTGCGCGCGTGCGTGCGTTTGTGCGCGCGTGTGTGTGTGTGTGTGTGTGTGTGTGTGTGTGTGTGTGTGTGTGTGTGTGTGTGAGCGCGTGCGTTTGTGTGTGTGTGCGTCTGCGTGCGTATGTTTGAGACTGTGTACGTCCTGGCCTCGATCTAGCCTGGTCGGCACATCCACCCCTACTCGTTTTCAATCACCTGGTAGCGAATAGCATCGCACACTTCAAGCATCGCGCAGTGAGACCTGCACCCAACGAAGAAAAAAACGCCTGCCACTGCTTCCGTCCATCCACGCATTCTGTTGCTTCTCGAACCCTGCCCCAGTCAGAGTTGACAGCGTGCGCGCTCCTCCGAGTGAGCGCTCTGAACAGACTGAGCGGCGGGCGCAAGTGCACTGATGGCGCGCACTCCCCACTGGTCTCGGGCGAGACCTAAGCACTGCTGGAACGACAGGGCGATGCCACCAGAACCTCAGTTTTCTAGAGCCTGTGGAGTGGGAAAATCTTGAAATCCATGGGTGATGCCTCAAAAAACTGCAGCCAGTAGGCTCCAACGGGATTCCAACGGCATTCCAACGGTACCCCAATGTTTAGATTGAGATTCCAACGGTCACCAAACCCTGTGTTTTTACATGGTTCGGGCGTCATTCCAACGGCATTCCAACGGTAGGGTTCCAACGGGATTCCAACGGCATTCCAACGGTAGCCCAGGGCCTTCCCGAGCACGTGGTCTTGTGGTTTGTGGTGTGTTTTGTGTTTTGTTGTGTTTTTTTTTTTTTTTTTTTTTTTTTTTTTTTTTTTTTTTTTTTTTTTTTTTTTTTTTTTTTTTTTTTTTTTTTTTTTTTTTTTTTTTTTTTTCCATTTTTTTTTTGTTTTTTGTGTTTTTTGCTGGTCGTGTTTGTGTTTTGTTTGTTTGTAGGCTTTAAAATGTGCACGGGCGCTTCAGGAACCAAGTGTTCATGTTTCTTGTTGTTGTTTGGTTCCCAACGTGTTTCGAGCTGGGTCCAGCGCGGCGCACATGATGTTGAGATAATCTCGTGACTGTGGCATCGCCCGTGCTCTGCCACCGAAATCTATTGCCAGCCCCCTCTTGCTGGCATTCGGCTGGTGGCAGGCCGAGTGTAAAAGTGTGAAATGCTGCACCTGCCTACGAGCCCTTGGTCGGGCGCTTCCTCTTCTTCGAGGCAGCCTGCGCACCCTTGACCTCGACCTTCTCCTTCTGGTTCTTAGCCTGCTGGGCCGCCTCCCTGTCGCGCTTGACCTTCGCGAAGTCCATCAGGTCCCTGACGGCGGAGTCGAGGGCGTCGACGAGCGGGTTCATCTCGCACACCTTCACCACGGCCTCGAAAAATTTCTCGTCGCCGATCCGCTTCTGCAAGAACGACCAATTCTTCTCCGTCACGGTGGCCCTCACGTTCCCTACGCCCATGAACTTCTGGATTGCCTCAACACCTGCGTGAATCTGCTTCACTTCGTTGCCGCCCGCGGCCCACTGCCACCACGTATCGGTCGTCACACCAGTGAGAAGGGTGTCCGCCTCGGCAATCGTCGTCTTGTAGTACTGGATCGTCTTCTTCGCCTGCGCAGCCTTGATCTCAATCTGGGACTTCTCCTTCTTGGGCTGCTGCTGCTTGTCGGATCGAGGCGACGAACGCGGCGTGGTATCTGCGGTTGCCTGCTGGGCTCGCGATTCCAACGCGATTCCAACGCGATTCCAACGCGATTCCAACGCGATTCCAACGCGATTCCAACGCGACCACACTGCAATTCCATTGCGATTCCAACGCCGGTTCCAATGTGGCTTCTCTCAAGCCAGCTGCGTTGGACCGCGTTGGAATGGCAATGGAATTGCCTCGTGGTAGCATTGGAATCGCGTTGGAATCGCAATTGGAGATCAAACGTTCTTAGTGAAACATCTCCGCTGTTGTAAGTGTTAGAACACGTCAAACGTCAGCCGAATTCAAAGTCTATGTTTCAGGGTGTTGTCGCCTCCTGTTCAACATGTACTGCTGCGCGTTCATCTGCAGCCGCGCGTCGAGCGCCGCCAGAAGCTTCCTGACTAGCTGCAGGCGCGATGCCCTGGACGGCCTGCGTGGTCTTCTGATCCTCAGCGTCGGTCCACACGACGTGCTCCGTCCAGGAAGTCTTGAACACCTCGCGGAGCCCTGAAGTGACGCACAAGCCTCTGACGCTCTCTGTCCAGTCGTCCCAGAGGACCCAGGGGGGGCCAAGGCACATGCAGCGGAACATGTATTTCGAACCCTGTCGGGCCACGGTAAAAAGGCTGGCTCTTCACACCTGGTGAAAACTTCATGCTCTTTATTTTTGCCGGTGCCCCCAACCGCGTTACTTGCTGCCCAAAGGTGGCGAAATTCGAGCATCCCCCGATTCCAAACACAACAAAAAACGAAATAATCTGAAACGTGGTCACTCTTGTTTCCAGCCCAGGTGCTTGAAGCCAACCGCTCTTGCCGCCGCCCTCGAGGTGGGCGATGCGCCCGAGCGGCAAGTACTGCGAGTCGCGCCAATGGGTCCTCGACTCTTCGGTGGTCAACTGCCAGGACGTGAGCTTCTTCTTGTGCTCCTTCTCGGCCCACCTCTTCCTGAACTCCGCCTTGGCCGCGTCGCCCTTCACCATGTTGTATGCATCTCCGACCTCAGGATTCTTCACAGCTCGTTGCCACCGCCCCGCTTCCTGAGGAAACTTTTTCCCGTCAGTCGGCACTTTGTACCCCCTCTTGGCGAGGTCGGACCAGAATGCGTACTCATCCTGCACCTGCTTCGGCATATTCTTGAGCTTCTGCTTCGCCTCCATGTCTGGGCCGAACTCGGAGGGGTTGTCGGGCCAGCTGTTGGCCTGGGCGAGCGATGCCCCTTTGAACTCCAGCATCGTCTGGAGCGCTGCAGAGGTGAACATCTGACCGACCTTCTTCGTCCAGTTGAGCTCGTCGTCCTCGGAAATGGTGCCTGGCTTCGTGATTGAGGACTCGAGCTCCTGCTGCAGGATCTCCGCGCTGATCTGGCCAGCCTTCTTCGTCTTGGGCGGCGTGATGAGCCCGCCCCTGTCGCCAGACTCCTTGGCTCGAGGTGGAGAACACAACTCTACTGCACCCAGGTGCCACCGTTGTTTTTAATGATGCATACATGCATGGTATGTATACCAGTCTTCCCGTATCCCTAACTCAAGTTTGCCATGTGCCATATTTCCCTACATCTTCCTCGGGGCTCTTCCACCTCTACGCTTGCAGCTTACTTCTACGTCGAAGGAGCGGGATGGAGACGCGGAGCTTCATATCTTTCTTGGTGCTCACGCGCCAGCACGGATGCCCAAGCAGAGGAGGGGGGGGGGATTGTTTTCCCGCAGTCGCAGTAGGACTCGCGGGATTCATTGTCTCCCACAGGGATGTACGAGGCAGGCTCAAGCTCCTCCTCCGACCGATCCTCTGGGCGAGGTTGGCCAGAGAGGGAGCATGAGCAGCAGCAGCAGCAGAAGGGGGGACATGTACGGCCTCGCTCTCATCTCTCGTGTTAAGTACCACCCCCTTAACCGACTCGGGTCGAGGTCGCTTTAATGTGTTGTTTGCCAGAGGGTCCTCGACGGGCTGCTGCTGCTCAACCGCGCCCGTCGCCTCGGACAACTTCGGGACCTTGGGGCCCGTTGCCTGCGTGGGGGCGCCCTCGTAGAACAGGTCGGTGCTGGCTCGGCCTGGCGCTTGGCCCAGCGGGCGCTCTGGGCTCGGAGACCTGATGCCCTTGCGGCGAGCGTCTTCCTGAGATGCACGCAGGCCTTCAGCGAGCGCCGCCTCGTCCCTCCCCGCGTCCATGGCAATGCGCTCCGCCTCCGCTTTCGACTTGGCCATGACCTTGGAGAGCTGCATGTCGTCGGAGTCGTCGGTGGGGTCGGCCGCGTCCTGGGCAGAGTCTGAGACCTCGATCACATTCGCTGCTGCGATCTCCGCCTCCTCGCCCTTCTTGAACTGGCTCTCAGAAACCTCAAGATCCTCACGCGCACCATCAGGGGGCGACCGGCTCCGTGAGCGCGAGGGCTGTGCACATGGTATCAAGTCCTCGCTGTTGCACGAGTGCTGCATGATCGGGTAACTCTGATGCTCGTTTGGCCGCTCGAGGGACTGGCTAGCTTCGGCCAGAGTCTGCGTCATAGCCTCGCCTCCAGCGACCTCCATGCTTCCTAGACTAGGGAGAGGACCGTTCGAGAGGAGTCCTCCAGGGACTCTTGCCCCAATGCGCTCCAGCGCGCGCAGTCTCGAGCCGATGCAGTTTCAGGTGGCGGTCCCTGGCGATACGTTTCTGCGCTCGTCGGTGCCACGATCGAGGGGGCGGAGCAGGCGAGGTGGGTGGAGGAGGAGGAGGAGAGGGAAGACGAACGAGATGGTGAAGAGGATCACGGTCAGGAGAATGGCCAGGAGGCGGAAGACAGGAACGAGGAGGAGAAGGAGGAAGGTTTCACGAAACTGAACCAGACGGACCCCTCACACTCAAACGCGTGTTTTGTTTTTTTTTGTTGTCAAGCGATCCCCTCAGCTCAGTGTTCTTGACGCCCATGTGTTTCAACCATCGTTTGAGATCTGCAAAACTCTGTTTACACGAACGGTGGGGAGCGCAAAAACGCATTTTTCTGCGAGGCGACCCCGCCTCACACAGTTAATGTACTTAGATCGGGCGTAGCCCGCTCCCCTGTGGTTCCTCAGAACCGCGTCGTAGATGATGATCTACATGTTGTCGAACAGCCCCGTGGGGATCATGGCCGAGTTCTTGTCCAAGAAGCTGCTGCTGGCGTCGGTGTTCTTGTCGGCGAGGTTCATCTTCTTCTTTGGCTTGCTGGGGCTGCTGGCCCGCTGGCGCTTCTCCACGATCTTCGTCTTGTCCGTCGGGGCCTGCTGTGCCGCGAGCTTCTGCTCATCTGGTGTGCTCGGCGACGCCCCGATCGCCAGCGTCGGAGGTGTCGGCGGTGGAGTCGTCGGCGTCGCAACCTTCGGCTTCTTCAACTTCGAGACGGCCGCGAACTGCGTCTCGATCTGCTCGTCCATGGAGGTCTCAGCGTTGTCGTCTCCGTGCTGAGTCTCCTCCTCGCCCTCGCCCTCGCTCTGGCTCTCCTCCTCGCCCTCGTCCTCCTTCTCGTCCTCGCCCTTGTAGCTGATGGCCCCCGTCTCGAGCTTGCATGGCCCACCGGAAGTCTCCATGGTTGGAACGTGCGTGTGGTTCTGTGCGCGAGCAGCTGGCCCGAGCGACAGCATATAAGATCTAAGAATTATGACCCCCCACTTCGGAAACAAACATATCCCCCAACATAAAACGGCCCTGGGATTAAATCCACGTCGGTGTGACCGTCATTTAAAACATTGTGCAAATGCATTCCATCGTGATTCCAACGCTAGTCCTAATGAATTCCAAGCCGATTCCAACGCCAGCTGCTCACGCACAGATTTGCACAGCACAGCGTTTCCAACCTCTCGCCTGAGCTGCTGGCCGCTTCATGACAGCCGCGGCCTGCGTGGACTCCGCCTTGTTCGTCTTCAAGTGGAGCTTCTTCCTCTCCTCCGCCTCGGCTTTGTCAATTGTCTGCGCGGCGAAGTCATGCATGAGCTGCTTCATGAAATCCCTGGCGTCCAACTCCCGCTGGTACCCGACCATCTGGACCTTCTGCTCCTTGCCTGGGTTCTTGTGCCTCCAGATCGCCAGCCACTTGCCCTTCTTCGCGTGGTTCACGAACGTGAGGGTCCACTTCTTCCCGTCTGTCCCCTCGACGCTGTCGATCTCCTGCGAGCCCTTGGCCTTCTCGTCCTCGTACTCGAGCGCGAAGACCCCCTCGATCTTCCAGGTCAGCCCGTCTGGCCACGTTGCCACCAGCTCAGGAACTCCTGGCACGTGGTGGCCCACAGCGTACTCTGGCATGATGGACGCGGCGTTCTTCTTCTGGTCGGCCGTCTTGAACCTGTACGCAGCCTTCGCTGGAGCCCAAATCAAAGATCGAGGAGGGGAGTGCAGAGGAGGATCCATGGAGCGAGAATAGAGCATGGAGCGAGGAAAGGAGATGAGGATGAAGATGTTCAAATTCTTCATCCTCCCCTCACCTTTCTTCGCTGCGTACCCGTTCCTCGCTCTATGGGTCATCCT
>CAUYUJ010020882.1:300000-447500 GCA_963575745.1 Prorocentrum cordatum | reverse complement strand
AATAATGAAGTTCTGTATAACATAAATGAAGTTCTAGGAGGACTTCAAAAACAAAGGTTTTAAGACCTCAGGGTAACAATGCCCCCAATTCATCCCCGAACATCCGACGCGGTCGCACGGGGCCCGATCCGACGCCGCGCCAGCTCGACATCCGGCCCCCAGGCCGCGCGCGCAATGGCGCGCGCGAGTAATAAAGTCAGAGGGTGATGGGGGCGCTCGCGGGATAGCTCGTCTCTGGTTTCCTCAGCTGCCATTCGCAGGAGTTCTTCTCGCCGTTCCAGACGACGAAAGGGGCGGGAGCACGTGGGGCTCAGCGCGATCCACTAGAGCGCGGAGACGCCTTTTGAAAGAATCCTCACGGAACAGCCCACATCTTCCCTCGGGCGAGGACGACGGGGCTTGCCTTCTCACTGCGCGATGGAGCGTCGCACTCCGCCTCCGCCAACTCGGCGAAAGCCCTCCGCCGAATCGCGGCGCGGGCTCGGCGCTGACGGGCCGCGCGCCGCACCGCCGCGCGAGGCGCGCGCAGAGCGGCCGCCTCCTCGGCGGCGAAGTTGAAACCCCCGTTCACGATGGGCAAGCGCTCGGCGGGATCACCATCCGCGGAGGACTTCGCCATGCGGATGACCTGCGCCACTCGCGCGACTATGTCCACACTCAGCCCGTGATTGTAGACGTCGAAGGTGTCGAGCTGAACGCCCCCCTGCCCCCATTACGACGCGAAGCACGCGACCAGGCGCCGGGGCGACAGCGCGGCTGAGGACGGGGCGCCCACCCAGTTGACCCAGCGCAGGAAGAATGATCGCGACCCGACCGCGAATCTTCAACTCAGGAATATTACCTGTAGAACCATCGCGCGCTTCGCGCGCGCTGAAGTTCTAGCCCAGGCCGGGGGGGTTGGAAGATCTTGGACAGCGCTATGAAGCACAGGCGCGTGACATAGTCGTGCCTCCTGAGGGCCTGTTGGGGACCTCTTGGGTCTTCGTGGGGGCATCTGAAGGGCTTCTGGGGGATTCTCCGCGCTTCTTCAAGTTGCTGTTAGAGGCGCCTCTTGGGTGCTTCTTGGGGGGGGGGGGGGGGGGCGTGTTGGGGGATCTTGGGCCCCTTGGGAACGACGTCGGGTTTCTCTGAGCAGTCGGAAGGTGATGTTCTGCAATCTGAAGCCGCCATTGGCCGTCTTGGCCGCGTGGGGGCCCGACTTGAGGGCGCCTCGGGCCAAATCCGAAGTCTCCTGGGGCCTCCTGTAAACAGTTTTGATGCGTCGAGGGCGCTGTTGGGCAATCCTGGGGCCCCTTGCACGTCCCCTGAGGCCTTTCGGGGCCACTTGGGGAGCTCGTGGGGGCCTCGTCGGACCATCTGGGGACTCTTGGGGCCTTCTCTGGGCCTCCTAGGGCGGAAGACTCTGCCGTTGGGTTCGCGTTCCCATTCTTGGGCCTCTCTTTGGACCGTCTTGGGGCCCTCTCGTGCCGTCTCGGGCGCCTCAGGCACCGTCTTGGGGCCTCGTGGGCCGTCTTGGGGCCCTCTTGGAGGCCTCTTCGGCTATCGTGGAGCGGTCTTGGGGGCCTCCTTGGGCCGTCGTGGAGCGTCGGGGTGCCGGGGGGCTGAAACGCTAAGATGCACCAAGAACAAAAAACATCAGTGATTTGAACTTCTCGGGGCCCTTTGGGGAGCGCGGGCCATCCGGGGGCCATCTTGGGCGCGTGAGAACGATGGCTCCGCGATGATAGGCCTCCCGGATGCTTCTCGCATAGTAAGCTTCCTGGCGGCCTCTCGCGGCGCTTTCCATCTGTGTCGGGGCTGTCTTGGGCGGTCTGGAAGCGCCCCCGGCGCCCTGGCCCCCCGCTGCGCGTCGGGGCTCTCCCCCGCCTCGGTCCAGCGGCGCCCAGGGGCATCTTGGGGCGGAGAATTGATTTTTCAATCCGCCATCCCTCTCTTGGGCCCCTCTTGGGACCTTTTCGGGGCCCTCGCACGCCGTCTCGGGCGGCGCCGGCGCCGCCCCGGGGGCCTCTCGGGCGTCGCGGAAAAATCTCGGGCCCCCTCGGGCGGCGCTTCAGCGCCGGAAACGCGAAGCAGCGAGATTGCAAAAAGAAGCGAAATAATTGAAATCACAGATTTTGCCTCCTCGGTCTCGGGGCGCTCTTGGGCGGCATCTTGAAGGCCTCTTGGGGCGTCTGAGGGGGCCTCGGGGCAATTTAAAACGCGTCGCGCGGCGTCTTGGGGGCCTCTTGGAGCCCGGGCGCCTCTCGGGGGCATCTTGGGGCGGGGAACTTTACTTTTCAATTCGCGTTCCCTCTCTCGGGCCCTCCTTGGGGCCTTCTCGGGGCCCTCTCGCGACGTCTCGGGCGGCGCCGGGGCCGTCTCGGGGCTCTCTCGGGCCGTCTCGGGGCCCTCTTGGGCTGTCTTGGAAAAGTTTCGGGGGCCTCTTGGGCGGTGCTTTAGCGCCGGGAACGCGAAACTGCGAGAAGGGAGAACAAAACAAGTCAACGATTTTGCGCTCTCGGAGCTCTTCGGCGGCATCTTCAAGGCCTCTCGGGGCGTCTTCGGGGCCTCCAGGTTAAAACGCGTCGCGCGGCCTCTCGGGGGCCTCTTGGGGTCCCTTGGGGGCATCTTGGGGTCTCTTGTTTCAATTCGCGCTCCCTCTCTTGGGCCCCTTCCCGCGGCCTTCTTGGGGCCCTCTCGCGACGTCTTGGGCGGCTCTGGGGCCGCCTCGGGGCTCTCTCAGGCCGTCTCGGGAGCCTCTCGGTGACCTCTTCGGCTGCTTGGAGCGGTTTCCGGAGCGCCTTGGGCGGTGCTTTCGCGCCGGAAACGCGAAACAGCGAGCATGGCGAAAACGAACAAAAACATCGAAACTGCAAAGCAATGAAAATCAACGATTTTGCCTTCCCGGGGCGCTCTTGGACTGCATCTCGAAGGCCGCTCGGGGCTTCTCGGGGGCCCCCGGGGCAGTTTAAGACGCATCGCGCGTCGCCAGAAACCCCTGGGCGGCGTGTCGGGGGCGTCTCGAGACCGCCCGGGGCCGCCGGGTTTCCTGTGTCTGGAGGCCCCACGGGGCGATGTTACGCCCCCCGGGGGCGGGCCGGCCCCGGGGCCCACATTTGCGGTCGAGGTTCTGGGCCCTGGGCCCCCAGGCCCGGCGCGCCGCTGCGCGCGTGCAGCGCGGGGGTGGATAGTCGCGCCACTCGAGGTGCCATGGGCAAGGTTACTAAACTGACAAGTATCCCGATGCACCTCTTGCAAAGACATGGCGCGCGGAGCTAGATATCTCCGCTTGAGAGCGGCCTTCGCACAGGCAGCTCGCAGGGGCGCGCGCGCGCGCTCCAAATCACTGCGCGCAGCGAGGGAAACTCGACGTCGCCGCCTCTGGAGGAGCTGCGCCAGAGGCGCCAAAGGCCAAAGACACCGCTACGTTTGGGTACGAGGGGAGACGACGTGCCCCATGAGCTGCGCGAGGTCGTTCTTGTCGAGGTCGCGATTGCGAAGGGCTGTCTCGCCCCACGCCGGCCCGCCACCAGGTCCAACAGTGACGCGAAGTACTCTGCCCCACCCAATCGAAAGGACCCCGCGGCCCCGATCACTGAACAGGCATAGCTGTGGGCGAGCTGTTGCAATGGCCAGCCTGCGCCGACGGAGCGCCGCTTCAGCGCGGGTCTGGCGAGGGCCCTTGTCGGGGCCAAAGTGCGCGCGAGCCTGCTCGACACCGGGTGCTTTGACGGCAAATTTCCCCCGCGCGCTATCCACGCGGGGATGAAGAACGCGTAATACCTGACGGGGGGCGAGCGCCACGAGACCTCAAACTTCGACATGGAAGCGCGTCGTAGGTGACGCCCCGACAGATTCGATCCCATGCTGGTTCTTGTCGAACGCAAGCTCCTGCAGCCGCGGGCCGAGCGCCTCGGCAACGCACTGGGCCGTGGTCGCGCTCTGCACCATGACCACCGCGAGCGTGGGGCCCGCGCCGCGGTCGAACCTCGACGGGACAGCCAGAGGGGCACGCGGGCGCCGCTCAGCCACCTCCAGGTGGCCACGCAGCTCCAGCAGCTGGCGCTTGAGGTCGGTGATGTTCTTCTCTGCAGAACCAAGGCGGCCGCCATGGTCGACGCAAGTGCCGGAGTGGGTGTCGCCTAGCCTAGCCATCTCGTCCACCTGCGAGCGGACAGCGCCCATGATCTGCTGGTCCACGCGAGCAGGCTGCCCAACAATATCAGCACAAAGTTTGTCCATCAGCCCGAGGACCTTTCGTTCGAAGAGTGCACCGTGGACTGTACCGCGGCCTGGACCGACTCACCGAGCTCGTTCCTGACCTCATTGAGCATGGGATAGAAGGTATGCTTGCATATCTTTCGCACGTCCTCATCAGACATGCATTCGTCGTCGGCCGCAGCGTCATCATCACCGCCATCAACTGCAGCACGCTTGCGAGGAACAACATTGCCACGAGCGGTGGAACCCGTGCCGCCCTTGCCCGAACACGCAGAACCAAGGGAAGCAGGGAACGTCGGCGCCAGGTCAATGTCTTCGCCATCTTGCTCCGTCAAACACCGAGACATCAGCACCACCTGGGCAAGGAATTGGACACACCTCAGTTTACCAAGCCCAGGGGATGAGCAGCGGGCCAGGCGTGGGATGCCACAAGGCACGGGCGGTTGAGCTCCAATGCCGCGAGGCTTGTCCTCGCAAAGAGGACTCGGGACCGCCCCCTCGGCATCGAGCAATAAGCTCGAAAGACCGGGGAAACGTTTCCAACTTGAGTCAAACTGGCTTCGGAAGGAGGAGGAGGAACATGAGGAGGAGGAGGACGACGACGAGGAGAAAAAGGAGGACCAGTGTAAACCCAAGACGTATCGAACATGTTGGAATAATCCATCCGTGTAAGGTTCCTTTTTTTCAGAGGTTCCTACAAGGACTTCCACCCAGGGAAAGGCATGTTGGGGGACAACCGCTGGAAAATCCCGAACCGGGCCAAAACACCATTCTCGGGAAACTCAGCGCCACGAAGCAGTTTGACTGTTGCGTCAGGACGACCCCGAATCGTGTCAGAACGCTGTCCCTAGGACGTCAAAACCGCGAATCAACGTAACTGTTGCGCCTTGGCAGTCCTGAGTCGCTCCAGAACAACAGTTCTTTTACGTTCAGCATGGAAGGTCGCGGAACTCTTGCGAATTCTTAAGACGAGTGTGCGCTGCACTACCGCGAGGTCCAAATTTTGAAAACCGCTCGCCCTCAGTCCGTGAAGGTTTTGCAAAAAGGTTTAAACCGAACGTGCCCGGCGCGTAGGCGAGAGCTACATTTTGGAAGCGGTTCGCCCACCATTTGTGAAACGGCTGTGAAGAAAGTAGATCGTACATGGTGAGGAAGTCTCGGGCGAAACGCCCCGCACGCCCTTCCGACCGGCTTCGGGTTGCGACAGGTGGGGGGGGTATTCATAAGGAAAAAGCGGAAGGGGGAGGAGAAGGAGGAGGAGGACGAGGAGGAGGCGGAGGATAAGGAGGAGGAGGAGGCGGAGGAGGAGAAGGCGTGGGCTCCAGGCACTGCCCAACCAGCCCGCAGCGTTAATTGGCGGCGCGCGCCACCGCCCTCTGAGAAGCCTTCTGAAAGGCCCCAAAGCCTTTACAGGTCCCGTTTCCCCGCGGCAGGTTCGGCCCGCTGGCCAGGTTGCCTGCGACAGCACGGGCGACTGCTCGGAGATCTGCCCAAGCGAGTGCCCGCGCGGCGGTGGCGGGGGCGGCGGCGGCCCGCCGGCCGCCCCCTGTGGGAGCCGCGCAGGGCGGGCGGCAGACTGCTGCTGCTGCGGCTGCTGTGCTGGATGAGAATGTGAGAGGGGGCATGATATCGGGTGGGACCCGAGCGTAGAACGCGGCAGGTCTTCGGCCGATCGCGGGGAGGCGACTTGGGCCCCTCCGACGGCCTCCGCCGCCGCCCCCTTCGCACTGTCTTCTTCACCCCACCCCCATCCTCTCCTGGTGGCAACCCCCTTACCGCACTGTCCCTCTACCCTGGCTTCACCTTCCCTCTCGTCCTCCTGATCCTCCCCGTGCTCCCCGTCCCCAGGAGAGGGGCGTCCAAGAGGGGGGTCGCAGATTATGGCCAGAGGCACGTGCGCGGACAAGGGAAGAAAAAGAAGAGGAGGCCGCGAAACTGCGGAGAGAATCTCGGCCCCGGCCATGATATCCACCCCCCTTTTCTGATCATCCTCCCCCTTCTAGACGCCCGGGCAAGCGCTATTGGAGGAAACCCAGACGTTCTCGCGTCGTACCAGATTATCCTGGCGCAGGGCCCAACCATGCAACTGTGAGAGCCGGCTCCCATTAGTGCCACGGAACCTATGAAAGGTATGCCGACATGGGCGTGGTGGTGCCATGCGAGCGCCGCCACTCGGGCCCTCGGTGGAGCTCCCTCTGGGGCCACGGAGCGTGTGAGGGGTGTGCCGAGATGGGCGCGGTGGTGCCATGCGAGCGCAGCCACTGGGGCCCTCGGTGCAGCTCCCTATGGGGCCACGAAGCGTGTGAGGGGTGTGCCCGAATGATTGGCATGCGGAGGGCCGAGGCAGTGATGGGAGGAGGGAGGAGGAAGGAGGAGTGAGGAGTGAGAAACGCGGGGCGCTGCCTTTTCAAAACGAAGGCCCAACTCTACGGGATGGTCGGGGGACATCAGCGGGACCTTGTTCGGTCTGCCGTACTCGGCCCCCTGGGGAGTCCGCGCGCCGGGCCCTGGGCCGACAAGGAGCGACCCGGGATGAGACACCGGCCATGGGGACATAGAGGCCTCCCAGACGGGGTCCGAGTAGATGGGGGGGTCGGACGATTGCTGCGCATCGCCGATGTATCGGCGATGTATCGGTGATGCATCGGCGATGTCGGCGATGCATCGGTGGTCGGCGACGTCGGCGTGGAGAAGATCGGGCTCCACATCGAGCCACATCACCAATGTATCAGCGATGCATCGGCGATGCGGCGCGATCGACGCGTGGATTTGATGTGGTGTTTCGTGCTTTGGGGCTCGTACTGGTGGTGGCTGGTCTTGCGGTTTTGATGCTTTTATCGGCGACGATCACGTGGTGGACGCGTATCCTCCGACCCCCATCTGCTCCGACCGCATCTGGGAGGTTTATAGAGGGAAGGGTCGGTACTTCCGGGGGGCTCCGCATTGGAGAACATCAAGACGCCGCCTGTCTGGGAAGGGCGCCTGGAGGTTCTTAACTGTTTAGGGGCGGGACCTGAGGGCCCCGCGCGGGCCCGGGGGCCGCCAAAGAGCGGCTCACGGCAGGTCTGCGCTGGATCGGATCGCGAGATCGGATCGGATCGAGAGCGCATCGAATCGCCAGCGAATCGTCCCGAATCGATCGGTATCGAATCGCCGCGCCCCGCTTCCGGCTGGCCCTGGCCGATGTTGGTGAATAGAGCCAGATCGCATCGAATTGGAATCACGGCCCCAGCGTTATGTTGCTCCCATCGTACTGAAGGACCACATCCCAGAACTAATTTCGAGCACCCAAGAAAGCATCGAAACAGTGTAGAACGAGCATCGCTTCGCAGGGCCCGACGCGCGAAAACCGCCAGTCTCGGAACCTTCTTGGTGCTCGAAGTTTTTCCGGGTGATCAAGGCTAAAGTAGGTTGGGGAAATCAAAATGTACCGATACCGCTACTCCCCGGATATCTCCCAAGGTGCGTTCTGACCAGAATTTCGAAGCGAATCCAGCGGTGGCGACGAGGGCCTCCGAGGAGGCCCAATACGGGGGAAAAACGGGCACCTCCTCTTCTTCTGAGAACAGAGCCAGATCGCATCGAGTTGGAATCGCGGCCCCAGCGGGCGCATCGAATCGGATCGTAAGCGGCCCCGCTCGTGGTGAAGAGCCGGCCCCTGGGGACACGCACCTGGGGACGGCCCTCCGCTCATGGCGAGGGGAAGGCCCCCAGATGGGTTCTCTTGTCGAACCCATGAGAGATTACGTCGAATAGTCCGTCGATCTACGGAGCATTGTAGGGATGCTTCGTGGATTCGGCGGGGAATCCATGGCGAGGGGAGGGGCGTGGCCAGGTCGGGACTCCGGGTGCGCAGGTCGGCCGCCCGCAGACAGTGACCTCCGGTGCGCGGCCGCAGGGGCCGCGGGGGGGCCAAGTCCAAGAGCGCAGGCCAGTGCCGTGGGGGGCACCCCTGTCGATCAGCAGCAACAGGAGCCCCATCCCTTTGGGAGGGGACCTGGGTTGGGAGGGCCCAAAGAGCAGTAGGGATAAGGGGCCTTTGCCACAAATGTATCAGACCAAACCGCCCAGAATTATGATCCCTAAGTCGAAGACGGGGACCTAAGTGAGGCCACGTCTTCATCGTGTTATTAATTAGGGTTAGGGGTTCTTTGTTCTCTATGACCTGTGAGCCCGAACCAAAGGTCACTCCGGCGAGGGGTCACTCTTGCGTGTCGCCGAGCCGGGAGCGCGCCCCTGCAACAATCGGCGGGCCCGCCGGGCGCCAGCATCATGTGGAGGAGAGGCGGGGGAGGCGGGGGGGGCGCGCGGCAGCGAGGTGGCCACGACAACTCCTCCTCCTCCTCCTCCTCCTCCTCCTCGTCGTCCTCCTCCTCCTCGTCGTCGCCCTCCTCCTCCTCCGAGGGGGCCCGAGCTTCAGGACCGACCCGACCGCCTGGCACGCAGAGAGCGGAAGAGGGGGGCGGGGGGGGGGGCAGTCGACCTCTGGGTGTCTCCTCGGGGTGGGGGGAGGAAGAGGGGGGGAGAAGCTCCGATGGCGCCCCAAGCCGCCTCCTTCTCCACATTGCTTCTTAACTGCCGCGGGCCTCAGGAACGACAGTTTTGCATATCTATAATCGGCAGACGACGTGAGACAATTACTTCGGTTTCGCGGCCGGAGCTACCGTCAAATTGGCAACGCAACAGCAATCAGGCCAGCACTGGGCTCCAAGGGCGTTGCTCGAGTGCGACCAGAGCCGCCCGAGCACTGGCCTAACCAGTCAGCCATGGAACTGCCGCCTCAGGGCCACGATGAGTCAGGTCAGTGCCCGGGCCTCCTGGGCATCACCTGAAGGGACTCGACAGAACCGAAAAATGACAATTTTTTCCCCGACCAAAGAAGGCCTCATAGATAGAGTCGGAAGATCGCACCGCACTGCTACTGCATCGGCGCCATCGGCGTGGAGAGATTCTGGCCCCACATCAAGCAGCATCGGCGATGCATCGGCTATGTGGCGCGATCCTCCGACCCCATCTGCTCCGACCGCATCCAGGAGGATTTGAAGGGTCGGGACTTCCGAGGGCTCCGTATGGGAGAATTTCAAACGTCGCATGTCTGGGAGGGGGCCCTGATAGTTTTGTTGCCGTTTGAGGGCGGGGCCTGAGGGCCCTACGCGGGCCCCGGGGCCGCCAAAGAGCGGCTCATGGCTAAGAGCCAGCCCCATCTGCTCCGACCCCATCTTGGAGACTCAAGCAAACATGTGGCGGGTTCCGGAAACCCTGAACGCAAAAATGTTGTCATCTCTTGGGGACGCAATTTTTACTTCCGCCACCCTCCGCCGCCTTTCCGCCGGGCTCCGCCGGCGGAGGCGGCCTCGCTTTCCTTTCTCCGACTTCCGCCTGCCTTCCGCCGCCTTCCGCCGACGAAGAGTTGCCAACTCCTGGCCCTTTCTGGAACGCCCCGTTTGTTTGGACGGGTCAAATCCGCCCGGTGGCCGTTTTTCTCTCTTCGAGGTAACGGTCGTTACCTGGGGAGGCGGGGGAGGGGGGTTCGGGCGGGAGGGTAACGGTAACGGCGGCCGCGGCGTGCACCCGCCAGGGTGCGTCCGCGCCACCGGCGCGTCAATCGCCTGTGTGCACAGCAGCATGCAGATATGTGTATATGAATATATGTACATATACAGACTCCCCCTCCCAGTACGATCGTTAGCGTTGTCCAGGGGCGGGGTGGAGGGGTGGTGGTTTGGCCTGGGTATCCAGAGATCCAATGTTGTGATCTTTTCAATGCGCGGCCCCCGAAAGTCTTGACCCAGTCCCCAGGACCCATGTTTTATCCTGAATCGTTTCTTGACAGTCTCGAGGCCCGGCGAGGGCCCCTAGGGGCCGAAATTTGCAAACACCATCCGCCTTGATTTTTTCAATGCGCTGGATCTCTGGGAGCGTTACCCTGGGGAGCAAAAGAAAACGCGCACCCAGTGGACGGCCAGGGCGCCGGCGGCCGCGAGAGGCGCCAGCCGCGCGCATATGATCCAGTGGTGGGCCTGCGAGTGGCGGTCGGGGCTCGGCGGCCCGAGGGCCTGCCGCGGGCGGCGCACATCCCCCGCCCTGCCACCAGAGGCCTCCTGGATATGGGGAGGAGGAGGGGGAGGGGAGGAGGAGGAGGAGGGAGGAGGAAGGAGCGTGCAGGAGGGAGGCGGGAGGAGGAGGAGGAGGAGGAGGAGGAGGAGGAGGAGGAGGAGGAGGAGGAGGAGGAGGAGGGGGAGGAGGAGGAGGAGGAGGAGGAGGAGGAGGAGGAGGAGGAGGAGGAGGAGGAGGAGGAGGAGGAGGAGGAGGAGGAGGAGGTCGAGCTGGAGGGAGGAGGGGAGAAAAGGAACACCGTTCCAGGCCTCCCCAATGGGGCCCAAGAAGATGGGGTCGGAGGATCGCGCCACATCACCGATGCATCGGCGCCATCGGCGTGGAGAAATTCGGACTCCACATCGAGCCGCATCGTCGATGCACCAGCGATGCGGAACGATCCTTCGATCTCATCTACTCGGACCCCGTCTGGGGGGCCTAGATCCACGTACCAGCGGGATCTTCGCTCCAGCTCCGGCCGCAAACCACCGCAAACCGTTTGCTCATCGCGCCCACTCACGAGCGGCGAACATATCCGTATCCGCGCCCTTCTGGTCTGGATTCCGGGGCGCAATCCTGGCGATACGCGGCCGCAAGGTTACGTTCCGCGCGGGTCATCCACGAACAAAACGCCCCGCATCCGCGGGGTCGCGGCCCAGGGAACCGGCCCGCGAGGCCGTGTTTTCCCCAACGACCCACGCCACTTCACGAGCGGGGGCGGGGAGGCACTCGCGCCAAACCTGGGGATAGGCATGCCAGTCAATTTGCGGACTGCAGGACTGCTGTGGAGCGCCCTTGTCAGGTCCACTCGGTAGCAAGTGGAAGAGAAGGCAGGCGGAGGCGCCTCTATATCATACACTTCAGAACCCGAATCAGGAATCGTTGAATTTGAACTTACATTTCGATCGTCCGTGCGTTATCAAACTATGGCTTCAAGATCATGCGCTGTGGAAACTCGCCATCGTCCTCCCCCCCACCTCATCCCCCGCTTCGCCTGCATCCCTCCGCATCCTCATCCTCTTTACCCTCTTCTCCTCCGCACTCCTCCTCAAGCATCCTTGCCCCCCTTCTCCCTCATCCCCCATCCCGTTTCCCTTCTCCTGCACCCCTCCTTCCTCCCGCTCTTCTCCTCTTTCCCTCCTCCTTCCTCTTCCCGCCTCCCTCTCACTCTTTCTCCTGAGGCTACCTGTGGAGGCCTCGTGGATGGGGTGGGGTCCGAATCGATGAAAGATCCGCGGACGCATGTATGCTTAACCTTTGGACCTGCTCAGGCTGATCCGGATGTTCGCTGTGACGGCTGCCGCCTCTGATTGCTCCACTGCGCACTCCCACGCTTCCCTGATCAATGCAACTCGCCAGGGCTTCGTTGCTGGCTGGATGGACTGGTGGGGATACGCGGAGCGTGAAGAGTCAGAACGCCAATGCCAATGCTGCCAAGTGTGATGCAGGACTTTTCGATGAAAGCGCCCCGCAGGCAGCAGTCCTGTAAATGCTACTGAAATCGATGGATGTGTAAGCAGCTGCGGACACACACACACACACAAACTATGCCTTCCTCCCTTCCCACATATCTATACGAACCATGAACATGAGGAGGAGCATGATGTAGTCCACGGCGCTCTCCGACTTTGCAGGCTTCGATAGCGGCACATCTAATTAACACGCGTGCGCAATGCATCGTTGCATAATCCAGTGCTCGCGCAGCCTGAGCAACCATAGTATCGTCAAAGCATGTGGAACTAAACATGTACTATGGTGATCGCGTCGGTGACGCTGATGATGGCACTAAACAAGCAACATCTCATGGACTGCGCTCGACCACCAACTCCAACATCTTATTATGCCCGCATTCCTCGATCAACTGGCGCAAATCGTTGCGAATTCCGTTCACCTCGACTATGCGGTCACCAGGCTGCACTGCCAACTCGGGGTGGTCGTCGTTCCACTGCTGGAAAAGGTCGCCCGTCACTGCGTCGACCTGCAATGTGACACCACCCTGGTAGTCGACTTGAACGCCGAGCTTCCTCCCAGTCGTCTTGTCGATGAACATCTTAAACTCGATGCCAGGGCGCTCGGCCTTCGTCACCCGCGTGCGCTCGCACCCATTGCGCCCCAGCTCAACACTGCAAACCTTCTCGTCGGTCTGCATCGAGCGACGCCCCATCACGGGCTCGGCCGTTTCGTGGTCCCCGTCGGTGGCGCAACAAGCAGCGCCCATGAGCTACCCCAGAGAGCCCCGGCCTTCAATGCCTTCGGCAACACCAGGCCTTGGGTGAGGGCCAAGCTGCGCTTCAGCAAGAGAATCGTGTGCCCAAATGGCTACGGTCCGGCTCACCTCATGGCTGGGCAACGACAGCCAACGCTGTTTGCGCAGACGACGCCCGCCGCTCGATGGACCACGCCCGCCTTGAAGCCGACAGCGATTCTGCGGACGGGAACTACTGCCAGCCATCACCACCGAGCACGAAGCGGGCACCTGCAGGCCGGAATGCGGAACAGGGCGAACTGAGACAATGAGACAGTGGCAACTCCAAGCAGATCCCCTGACGCCCCCCCGGTGTGCAAGCGCACCAGCTTTCCGAGCCGCGTCCAGCCGTGGCGACGCGGGGCCCCCCCGTGGTCTCGGCTCGCCGTCCTCGGAGAAGCCCACGACAGGACGGCGGCACCGGGCAGGAGGCACGACCTCGGAGGTCTGGGCCACCGCTCGCGTCGTCCCCATGCAGACACGCGCCCTCCCACTACTCGCAGGGCGACTGCTCGCACATGGCCGGGCCCCGCCGCGGGGGACTCACGATCCAGCACGTCGGACGTTTGCGAGCAGGCACTCTGCGAGCAGTGGAACGCCCTCGGTGGACGTGTTTGCGGAATCAGTCGCAAGGAGCCGTGGGCGACGGGCGGCCTCCAGGAGAGGCCTCCGGGAAAAGGGCGGCCAAAGCGCCACGGAGGGCCGCCGCTGTCCCGACCGACCCTTCCTTCCGAGGGCACGGGCGGCGCGGATGAGTTCTAGGAGGAGGAGAAGGAGGAGGAGGAGGAGGAGGAGGAGGAGGAGGAGGAGGAGGAGGAGGAGGAGGGAGTGGGAGGGAGGAGGGAGGGAGGGAAGGGAGGGAGGGAGGGAGGGAGGAGGAGGGGGGGAGGAGGGAGGGGGGGAAGGGGAAGCGGGGAGGGGGGGAAGGGGAAGCGGGGAGGAGGGGGAGGAGGAGGAAAGGGCCCAGGGCCTGGGAGCTCGCGGCCGGGGCCGGGACCTGCGGCTGGCCCTCTGCCCGCGGCCACCTGGGCGGGCGGCGGGGCGGGCGCCCCAGGACCCGCCCTTCTCGCCCTCCTGCCCTCGGGCGGAGGCGATGGCTACCCCCTGACCCTCCTCCTCCTCCTCCTCCTACTCTCTCCCCACCACCACCACCACCACCACCACCACCATCACCATCATCCCCATCATCATCATCATCACCACCATCATCATCACCACCACCAACACCACCATCATCATCATCACCACAATCATCATCAGTACCACAATCATCATCACCACCACCCTCCCCCTCATCGTCATCACCATCGCCATCACCATCACCATGATGATGACGATGATGATTATAATCATCATCATCATCATGATTATCATCAGCATCATCATCAGCAGCAGCAGCATCAACATCAGCATAATCATCATCATCAACATCATCATCAACGTCCGTCCCCTTCTGCCCCTTCCCCCCTCTCCTCCTCCTCCTCCTCCTCCTCCTCTTCCTCCTCCTCCTCCTCCTCCTCCTCCTTCTCCTCTTCCTTCTCCATTTCGTTCCATGCTAACTTTTCCCTGTCGCACCCAAGGCTAATGTTTACGGCGGTCCCTGTGTTTCGCCTGAGACTTCCTCACCATTGATGGCCCTGAAGCTTAAACATTGGCAACAATTTCACATGTGGAGGGCGGGCCGTTTTCAACATGTGGCTGTCGCCTTAGCGCCGCGCACATTTGTGTTTTAATATTGGAAGCTGTTCACGGATTGAGGGCGACCCGTTTTCAAAATGTAGCTCTCGCCCTAGCGCCGCGTGCACTCGCTTTGAAACGTCGCAAGAACTTCGCGGATTGAGGGCGGCTCCTTTTCAAAATGCGGCTCTCGCCGAAGCGCCGCGCACATTCATTCTTTGGTTATCTGCAAGAAATTCATGGATTCCCATGATCAGCGCACCATGTACGGTGTTTTGGAAGGACTCGCGATTAGGAGGGTGCAACAATTACGTTGATTCGCGGTGTTGCAGTCCCAAGAACGGCGTTCTGGCACGATTCAGGATCTTCATGACGCAACAGTCGGGTTGATCCGTGGCCTTCAATCCCGAAACCAATGTTTTGGCACGCTTCAGGCTCTTCAAACGGCTGTCTTCCAACGATGCAGTTCCCCCAGTGAAAATGAAACGTTGTATGGGCCTATGAAGAGGGAGCTTGGAGGGAGGGTGTATTCCAACATCGTTGATGACTCTTGGGCTTACACTGGTCCTCCTCCCCTTCTCGTCCCCCTCTTCGGCCTCCTCTTCGTTGTCCACCTCCTCCTCCTCCTCGTCTTCCTCTTCCGTACTCACGCACGCACTGGTCCAACCCGTTCTGACGCCTGTCTCCAAATTCGTTCTGCTTCCTGGCTCCCCCCGAAGCCTCTCCAATATCCCCCCCCAACTGGACTCCCTCACTAGTCTCCTTTACGGAAGTCCACGCGTCCAGGGCGCTGTGTGAGATTACTCTAGCCCCCTTCGCGCTGACGAATGCTTGCAATATCCCTGGCGCCATCACGGCAGCCAGCCCCAACTTGACCAGAAATTCAAGCGACCCTGTCCCCTGTCCCGAGGATCCTATACTTGTAGACAGTGCAATTTATCATAGATCGGCCGCACTTGCATTACCCAACCTGCATCATACCTCATATGTCACACGACTCTGAACATACTCAGATGAGACCACTACTGCTACATGTGTAGCAAGCTCCTGCCTGGCGTCGGTTTCTCGGTGCTACCTCCGCTTAGCTCCCCCCTCATCGCCCCGCACCCCCTCTTTCCCCTTCCCCCCCTGGCCCCGCGCCTCCTTGGCTTCCCCCTCCTAGCCCAGCACTCCTTTCTCCACATTTCCGTTGTCCTCCTCTTGCACCTGTTCCCCGTTCCCTCCCGCCCCCCTGCCCCCGACGACATCCCAAAGCCCTCGATCAGCCCCCCCTCTGCCTTCCCCTCCAAGATTGCGGTGGAAGACGCGAACGGAGGGGATACAGATCGGGCGGGGGGGGGGGTGCGCAAAGGAACAGGGGGGAGGAGGGGGGGGGGGGCAAAGAGAATGAACGAGAGAGACACTGCTCCCAAAGCAGGAGCAAGGGCAGGAGACGCAGTCGAGAAGGAGGAGGACAAGGAAGAGGAGGAGAAGCAGAAGGGCGGAGGACACGAAGCCCCTCCTCTCCCCAACACCCTCGAGGGGCAGCGCGGGCGGTCTCTGCCCACCAGCTCCCGAACCAGCCGCCGCTGTCGTCGGCCTCCTGCTGCGGCTGCGCCTGCTAGCATCCGGTTGAGAACTGGTGCTCGTGGTGCACGGTTGGATGGTGCAGCATATGGGCGATTTAGGAAACCCTGAAACCAAACACGTTTTCATCTCTTGGGGGCACGTTTTTCACTTCCGCCGCCTTCCGCCGCCCTTCCGCCGGCTTCCGCCGGCGGCGGCGGCCTCGTTTTACTTCCGCCGCCCTTCCGCCGCCTTCCGTCGAGGAAGAGATGGCAACTACTTCGACCCTCAAAGGCAAGGCCCTTTTTGGAACGCTCCATGTGTGGCACTGCACGCATGTGTGATTGCAAGGGTGCTTCCTCGCTCGCTCGCTCGCCGGCTCTCTTGCTCGCGTGCTCGTATGTGCGCACGGGACAGCATCGTCGACCTGCGAAGGTATGTCCGTACGTGTGCAAGTACAACTTTCGCACCTACCCTCGCGTGTGACGTGTGTATGCGGCTGCGAACAAGGGGCAGTCGTTGCACCTGGTCGCACAACATATTGTAATGAATCACCAACTTCCACCAATCATAAAATGAATTTCGCTAGTCGCAGCTCGCTGCGCTACTTCCCTCGATGCGAACACTGCCACCGGACGGACTTGCGGCGGCCTCCTCACGGTCAGCTATTGGCGGTGTGCCGGCCCATTTGCAAATGGTATGGCAAACTAGTTCGCTTCACAACCCTCGGGCGCTTTACGACCGAAACCAATGATTGCTCGATCAGCTCACGAACTTATTTTCTCCTGCAAGCCACTGTCCAGATCTACGGCTTCTCCACCATGGGCTACCCAAGCGCATTCAGCAACGCTGAAATCATTACAATTGATCAGACAAAAACACCCATTTGCTCATTGAACCCCGTGGATCTAAAGCCACCTCTTTGCGACATCGAGTTCCGTGAATCCAGACACACTGAAAGGCAATCATGCGCTCGATCGTTTTTCCGCACCCGACAGGTAGAAGTCGCTAAATCTTATGAACAGACCTCCCGACCTGCCCACCCTGGATACCGCGGCCGACAGATCCCCAGGTCCACGGAGAATGCCCGAGCTTCTCGCCCCTCCCGACCCGACCTGCCAATTCTGCGTACCGCGGCCGCCAGATCCCCATGTCCACCGAGAATCCCCGAGTCACCCGCCCCTGTGAGCATGACATCATAAAACTAACAGCACAATACATAACATCACATAACATACCGTGGCAGAACAGAACATGATAACTTAACATGGCACGACACATTGGCACATACCATAAAACACCATCAACACGCATAACATGTCTTAGCATATTAAACATGGCATGACATATCGGAACGTGCAGGGCGCACTATAACATCATACAGCGTAGCATACAACATCCGATCATACCATGTCAGAACACATAATACGATATCATTGCAAACCAGGTCGCAACATTGACACAACACGTCACAATACATACCATACCATACTCTGACAGACAATACCGTGATAGCTACTGGCATAGCGTACACTACGGTAACAATACATAACATGCCATAACACATCATGATATGAAACAGCATGCCATAGCAGACCATCACATAAGATAGCATCGTCAATACAATGGCATAGCGAAGTACCCCATGACATGAAGGAGACTACTGGAATATATCATACCATGTCCTAGCACATCACCTAATCATTGCTGTACTTGTGCGACCATGCCGGCAACGAATGTAATTGAACACCAAGGACAATCACATGCCGAAGACTAACACCATGGAAAGCCATCGCATACCATACCATATTGCGCATTGTGCAAGACAACCAACATACCAGAACACAAGTGTTGCAATACTGCTGCCACTACGGAAACGTATCTGATGCAATGCCTGAGACTATTACATAAACGAAGAGGTATGCTATAGCCTGCGCAGGACATGCCATCGCATAGTGAACATGCTGTAGCGTAAACAACATGGCATAGGGGCATAGCATACCACAGCATCGATACCACCATAACACAACACATCATTGTATTCCATAGCGGAACATCACGGAGTATACTGTACCATTCCTTAAACTACAATGCCATACGTGCTGTGTGATGGCTACCACGGCGGCTACACATGTACCACACCATACATCAAAACCATATCGTGATGACAACCCATAGCAGACCACAATGAAATCAACATTGCTCAATGTAGCCAGCCGGCCATCACATACTTATACCCGTGATCAAACCACTACAACGAATACTCGATAACAACATCGTCTGGGATGGAGATGTACGAAACCACATGATCTACTCACAACGTTACGCAACGCATAGATAGCATCGTGCAGAACATAGAAGAGCATGGCAAACCATAATAACACACCATGACATAACTATACATACAAAAAAAGACCATGGCAACTCACAGGATGGCATGGCGGAGCGTAGCGTCGCATTCGCCTATCGAACTGATTCACCATTGCATGGGGGCACGACAACATCACCGGCCGTGCCATTATATCCGCCACAACATTTGCAGCTGTTGGTGTGCGTCGGGCCCTGTGGCCTCCTGCGAACCAGTACTTGAGGCCCCCCCGACACATCGAGCCCAAGATGCGTTCATTCGTGCGGACAAGTCCCTGCATGTTTGGCCTTCCAGGCATCGGCTGGTCCCTAGAGGGGACCAAGTTCCAGGCCTTCCAAGTCCACGGGAAGGGGTTGTTCCATGTCCCCTCCCCCTCCCAAGGCGCCCCCCCCCGCCCGCCCAAGCGCGGTGGCGCAACTGGATAATCAAACGCGACGTGCGCGCCGACGTCAAGCTGGCACCAAGAATGCACAGGCGCAACAACGAACGATTGGCCGACGTGCCTAACGTGGCACGCGTCACGACGTCACGCCAGCCCATCGGGAACACAACACAACAACATACAACATGACTGTGAGGCGCTACCGCAATTTTCTCAAAGCAAGAGGGGAGGGCTCTCAATTTCCTGGCGGCAAAGTCAATGTTCTGCGTGCTTCGCGGGCGCACCATTATAACTCCGCCAGGGGGCTGAATCAGGCAGGAAGGAGGAAACGAAAAAGCCCGAGCCCAAAGGGCTGCAGAAGAGGAAGGAAAGGGAAGGCAACGACGTGCCTGCTCGGATCCCTCAGTTCTAGGGTTCCACCCCGAACAAGTCCGATTGTCACACGCCGCCGTAATTACCTAAAGGCTAAAAGGGAAGGCACTCATTATCATGGTGGCAGAATCGGTTCTTCGGCATGTTTTGCAGACGCTCCACCCACCACATATTGTGGTGACCGCTCCAGAATCTCACTTTCTCGAAATGCCTCCAAGACGAGGTGGGCCAGCTGCCAAACTGGCGGAGTCACTGGGGGGACCGCCGGATGAACTGCAAAAACCACTTGAGGTGGACACACTGAAGGTTCGCAGCGCCTGCCCACTGGCGACCTTCGCACCCGGTCTGCGGGGGTCGGTACGGGGTGACCAGCCAACGGGGGCAGGCGGCCAAAAAACGAAAGGGTTCGGCAAGTCTGGCACCGCATGGGCTCTTCTGGCAGGCGCCCAACACACAGCAGATGGTGCCTCCATGAAAAAATCCTCGGCTAGTCCAGGCAAGCGTGGCCCCCGCTGGTAGAGTGAAGGAGCACGGAGCTCGCGCACCGCGCGGTCCGCCCGACCGAGCACCTCCACCCTCCTTGGGGGGTCCGCCGAGATATGCCCGCAGAGCGCTGCCCCTGGCGCTGCAGGGCGCTGGCCCGCCTTCGGATTAAGAGCCAAACATCCTTCCGGGGGCAAGGGGGACCAGTGAAGCGCGCCCCCCCAATGTCCTCCTGCCCGTCCCGGTTCATCCGGTTGGAGCCGCTGATGTTTACGTGGTACTTATGCACGGACATTGTTTCCGGATTCGTGGCCTCCAGAGATAAGACGTGGGAGGCGCTCGGCTTCCACCTCCCGAGCCTCGCGACCGCGCGGCACATGGCGGCGCAGTCCAGAGCACCCCTGCAGCTACCGCCTTTTCATCCAGTAGAGATTCGACGTCTTGCCAGCGGATCAGCCTCTCGCCCCGAAAAGAGGGGTGACCTTCAGACGTCCAGCGCTGGGGGGCCAGCCGCGCCAACTCCCCAATCGCTCTGGCCCGGCGCAGGGGGGTTCCTAGCAGCGTGCCGGTCCCCGCAGAAGCCGAAGTTGCACTGGTCCGTCTTGCCCACCTCGATGAAGATTGCCCTTCGCCCGCGGCCCTGACGCTGCGCCGGGCCTCGCCTCCGCCTCTCAGGGCGACGCCCCTGCCGTGGTAGGCCTAGTTGGCGGCCCGCGGCTTGCCCTGCCCCGACGCCCTG
The DNA here is from genome assembly GCA_963575745.1 of Prorocentrum cordatum. Classification (NCBI taxonomy): domain Eukaryota; class Dinophyceae; order Prorocentrales; family Prorocentraceae; genus Prorocentrum; species Prorocentrum cordatum. Next base: position 427,393 of record CAUYUJ010020882.1, on the reverse strand, counting down.
AGCATGGAGAAGAGGGCAACCGAAATGGCTGCCGACCTAGCGACGACCCCCAGCATCCCAGGCTAGTGGGCATCTGAGGTTAGGCTTCGCGCTGAGGCGCTCGATCCCGCCGGGCGCGGGCCAGGGCTGGGGGGGCAATTCCAAGGGGCCCAAGAACCAAGCAACGACGTGGAAGTGTCAGGCCACCATCTACACGTCTCTCACCGGCCCCTCCGCCTGGCCCCAGTGATGCACCAGCTGCGCCGCGTTGTCGAGCGGGATGTCCACGTCCTCCCCGCGGCCCTCTACCCCTGGCCCGCGCAGGAAGGGCCCCGCCTTCCGCGCGCGCGCGCCAAGAGCGCCCGCTGCTTCTATCCCGCGGCGCAAGTGTTGCGGGCCCCTTGGGCGAGGTTTCCACGCGGGTGCTGGTTCCTGACTTCCTCGCGCTCTTCGCGGCGCCCCCGCCCCTCGATCCGCGGCTGGGCGTTCGAGCGCCGCGCCGCTGGCCCTGGCGGAAGCGGACGACCCAATTAGGCGAGCGGGCGCCCCGATGCCTCTCGCGCGGCTTTCCCCCCCCTCTCGCGCGGCCCGGCGCGTCTTCGAAGGGCGGGGGGCCATCGCCCAGTCAGTGCCTGTCTGAGGCTCCCAATGCCTCCGCCCTCGGGGTGCCCTTCCTGCCGCGCGCCTTTCCGCCTCCGACCGTTCTGGGCCACGGGGCCCGCTGGCGCGCCCTTCGCGGCCCCCCCGCGACCGCGCTCGGCAATTCTTCTGGGGGTCGGTTAGATCTCGACTCTATAGCTTTCCGCCAGACCGCGTTAGCCCTGATCTTGAAGCCCTCGCCCTGCAGGCCCTAGCAGATCCCCGCGCGGGACTCGCGCCTCGCCCCTTGGGAGGTCCGGGGCGATCGCCGCCGCCTAATGGACCAGATAGATCGTCGCCCTGGGAATGGGGGCCGGCGGCCCCCGATCGGGGCGCGCTCGACTCCATGCCGCGCGAGATCCGGGCCCTCCCCGACGCCTGCCGCGCCCCCCCAGGCTCTCAGGATCGAGGCTCTGGGCCGCGGTCGCGCGCGCGGGGAGCGGCGCGGGCCGGGGCCGATCGGCCCCTGCAGGGCTGCGGCGCGCGCCCGAGATCGGGCAAGTCCTCCCCCCCTTTTGCCGGGATTCCCGTCGCCGGCGGCGCCGTCGCCCCTAGTTCCCGCGCGGCCGCGGGGTGTCCCGCGGCGCGCCCGCGCAACGCATGCGTCCGCGGGGGCCGCGAAGAACTTCTGATCGATGGGCCCGGGGGAAGGGCGGGGCGCCCCCATCGGCGAGGGGCGCTTTCTTCCCAACTGCTAGAGATTTTGCAAGACTGAATCTCGCCCCATGACTCCTCTCCCCTCCGTGAGAGCCAGAGGCGCCGGGCGCGCGCCGCCCGGTCGCCGCGGCCGCGGGCGCGGGCGCGCCCCAGCTGGAGGCGACGCCCCGCCTTGCGGAGCATGTTCTGCGCTCCGCCCAGATGCCCCCTGGGGGGCGTCCAGGGGCGCAGCCGATGCACCGAGGCCCACGGCGCAAGCTGCGGAGTCTCGCTCCTCGCGCCCGCTGGCATCCGGCCGGTGGAGGCGGCGGCCTGCGTGTCCCATGGGGCTTGGGCCCCCTGCTCCGCCGGCTGGGCTTCTAGATCTTCTTGGAAAACATCCCATCCTGGGCGATTGGCCGCCGAGTTCGCGGAGGGGCGCGCGGCGGCGACCCCGGCCCCCATCTCGCCTGCCAGTTTGCACAAGGGCCTAAAGTGGCCAGATATTCGCCGAGGGGGGTCCCCCAGGAACTGAGTGGGCAGCCCAGATGGGGGCTCGTCTCGTAGCCAGCAGCTGCAAAGCCGCCCTGCCCAGCTCGTCCTCGCAGCCTGGGAGGGCGATGGGGCGCCTCCGTCTCGCGTCTCCCAGCCCGCCCAGGTCCCTTCGCACTACGTACGACGTCTCCCTTGAGACCAGATCCATGCTGTGATCGTCGCTGGCCCAGACCCCCGCTGAGACGGCCTGAAACGGCCTGGAAGTGGCACTGGGCCTCCAGCAGATGCCGGGGGCGGAGCCCGTGGCGGGCCAGGCGGCGGTGGGCGTCCACCAGTCGAGCCAGGCATCCGCGCTGGTGTTGTCGAATCCGTGACATAGAACGCCATCTTCCCCTCCAGTGCGGGCCCCGAACGGCCGCTCGCATCAGGAACGAGAAGACCTCGCGGACCGAGATGATATCCGCATCGCCCTCGTCTCGAAAGGCTTCCTTGAAGGGCCCATGGCATCCTTGACCGCCAATGCCCCATGAACGCTGGGGGCCCAGCCTGTCGCTCTCATCCTCTGCAAGGGGGCATCGCCCCCAGTCCGCGCCCGTTCCCCACGTCCCCGCGCCAGTTCCCCGCGCCCTCCCAGGGGGGCTGCCCGCTCCCTCCGGGTGAGACTTGGCCAGAGGCTCGACGCGGAAAGAGTTGCCCAGGCCCGTGGGGCGATTGCGCGCGCCTTGAACGTCTCGACGGTCTCCCACCACTCCCCCCGCACCCTCGCGACCCCCGCGGGGTCGCCCTGGCTCTCCGCCCGCGCCGACGCGCGCTGGAGATTGTCGGTCCGGTACAATCTGTCCACCGCCCAGAGCTCTGGCTGGAGCGCGGGACATGCCGGGGTGGCCAATCCAATGGCCCCCCCGAAAGCCTGGGCGCCCCGCAAGGCGAGGTGGGCGTTGCCGCGGTCGTAGATAAGGCCCCCCCAGCAGCTCCTGACATTTGTAGACCTCGGCCTCCGGCAGGCGCGCGGTCTCCAGTCTCCTCTTCGGCGTCGATGTGCAACCCCCGGCGTATCTGGTCCACCGAAAGGCCTCCTTCCTCGTCCTTCCTCTTCCCTGCGTTGATCGCGTCCGGTCCGCAGATGGGGCGCCCCCCCGCTCGGCCGCCCTTGCCGCTATCCAAAGCCTCCATCCCAACGTGGGCCCGGCCGGAACCGCGTCGCCCACCGAGAGATGCGAAGGGGGGCTTCGTCGTGCCAGCTAGAGTCTTCTGGCCACTGCCGGTCGCGGTGCTGCGTGTGAGGGCCTTCCCGAAGCTCGGCCTGATGGCCTCGGCCACGTCGCGCTCGGCGATCGCGGCCAGGGGCCCTGGGCGGCGCGTCTTCCACCGATGCCTGGGCTGGGGCGCTGGGGGGCGCGAGTGCTTGCGACCCGCTTCTCTCGTCTTCCGTCGGTCGCGGGTGGACCTGCCGCCCCGCGACGTGGCCCTGTCTGGATTCACAGGGAAGGCGCCAGACCTACATGGCGCGGGCTCTGATCGTGGGCCGCGGGCTAGTGCCGCCGAGGGGCAGCCCGACAGGTTGCGCGGCAGCGAGAGCTCGTCAACGAGGTCGAGCCTGCCGAACTTCTTTCGTCGGCGGCGACGCAGGGGCACGACTGAACTAATTGTCCGGCGCGCAAGAGCCGAGGGTGCACAAGGGGGCCGCGGGCGAGGCGCTCAGGCGCTCGGAGGCGGGGGAATTCCACCGCGAGCGGGCCGGGGCGGGAGCAGCGGCGCAGCGGCGGCGACCAGGGGACCTGGGGCGCGCGATGGGCGGGCCAGGGGCGGGAGCGCGCGGCGGGGCAAGGGGGGCAATGCGAAACTGCGGGCGCCCACGGATAGCCGCGGGCAAAATGCTGTGAATCACTGTTCGTCAAATCGCGCGACGCCAAGCGCACTCGCGCAACTGCGAAGCCAGCGGCTCGGCGGGGCGCCAAGGGCGGCGCGGGGGGCGGCAGCCGGGCTGGGGGCGCGGCTGCCAGCGCCTCATGGGGCGGGGCGGCGGCGGGGCAGCGGGCGGCCGGGGCGCGGGCCACCGGGGCAGAGACGGCCGCTCTTATAGCGGCGAAGGCCAGCGCGGCGACCGAGGGTGCCGGGTTTGAAGGCGACTGCACCGCAGAACGGGGCCAGTCCAGGAAGCGGAGGGCGCGGGGCGGGGGGGGGCACTGGCGGGCGCCAGCAGCCGCGCTGCGACGGGGCGCGAAGGCGGGGCGGCGGTGGGGTGGGTGGGTGGTGGTGGGGGGGCGGCGGCGAGGCGCGGCAGGAGAGCCGCGCTGAGGGCGAGGGCCGAGCGGCGACTAAGGGTGCCAGGCCCGCGGGCGGGCTGCACCACAAGAACGCGGGGCCAATTCAGGGCTCGAAGGGCGCGGAGCGGGGGGGGCACTGGCGGGCGCCAGGGGGGCGCCAGCTGCCGCGCTGCGATGGGGCGCGAGGCGGTGGACCGAGGGGGGGCGGCAACGAGTCGCGGCAGGAGAATGCAGGAGGTCGGGGGAACACAGGATCACGCGCCGCCCCGACGGACAGCGCGCGACCCAGGCAGCGAGCCGCGCGGCGCGGAGGCGCGCGGCGGCGGAGTGGGCGGAGACCGCGGGCAAGCGCGGCAGGGGAGCTGTGGCGGCGGGCGAGGGGGCGTCAGGTGCGCTGCGGAGCGCGAGAGCCAGGTGCGCCACGTGTGAGGCACAGGGCGAGCCACCTCGCGCGGGGCCGCGGCAGTCTCGGGCGCGCGCCCCAAAGCGGGAGGTCGCGCGAAGCAGGGGGCCCGCCTCGCCAGGAGCAAACGTTGCGGCCTGCCAATAGCCGAAGTGAAGGGGCCCACCTCATTGCCCGCACGCATCACCGTAGATCTGGCCCCCGCAGGCGCTGCAGTGGACATCGGGTCGGGACAACCGAGCGCATCGGTCGAGCCTGGCCCTCTTGCTCAAGAAGGGCAGCGTGCGCCAGCGCGGCCGCGGCTGCGCGCAGTCGAGCAGCGTGCTCTGGGCCCAGGCAACGTAGAAGTCACGGTCGGATTCCGACTCGACTCGAGCTCTCTGATTTCTGGCGCCCCCGCCCTCGCAAGGTAGGGCCCACTGGTCTCTGTCACCGCCGTCGCCGCCCGAGCTGCCGAGAGTTGTTATAATTCGTGGAGACAGGGCCCCGCGGCCTTCGGGGCGGCCTTGGGGGGCCGCCTCGGGGCCGGAAGGCTGTCCAGGTGCAGACTCGTTTCGCGCCCCCTGGTTTCTGGCGCCGCCGTCTCCGCCAAATGGAGCCCGCTGGTTTGCGTCGCCGCCGTCGCCGCCCGAGCCCCTGAGCGCGGCAGCCATTGTTAGGGCAAGGTGCAGGTGGCACTTACAAGGGCTGGCGGTCGGCTTGGACTTAGAAGTCGCAAGCCAAAGGTTCACGAACAAAAATAATCTCGTGCAATTCCCAATCTGTTTCATCCACTCGGCCACCAATCTTGCCCCCCCTCATCCGTCCCCCGCCCCGCTCACCGCCGCTCTGCTTTCTCCGCTTCCCTCGCCCCCCCCGCGCTTCCTCTCCCTAGCCCACCTCAGCCAGGCAGATCTCGGGTGAGCTCGCGTCCTGCTCGCATGACTTTGAACAGGAACGCTTCCGAATCAGCACGCGTGCAAGTGCGCTGATTCGGAAGGGTTCCTGCTCGAAGAGCGTCTACAAGCACGCGTGCACATGTACGACTGCACACGCACGCGAATGCATACGCGTGCTGTGCAAACGACAGCATGGAGGCGCATTGTTTGTCTAAGCGTACCGTATGTATAGTTACGCACGCGCATACACACTACAGCACATACGACATGCAACTACACATACATCGAATGCTAGACCATTCGCGCGCCCCCCCCCCCCGCCTCGTCAGAAGCCCTGAGAGAGGGGGTCTCGGGTTCAGCTGCAGACAGGCCCCAAATTGTTCCCACAGCGCCTTCCGAAAAAGGAATCCGAAATTGTTATGCTATGTTTATGCATTATGAGGCCGCGTCTGCTTATGCTAGAAAGCGCTTGTGAGACCGCGTCTGTTTACGATATGGTTATTGCATTCTTTCAGGCCCCCGCAGCCGTCGAGCTCCCCGCTCGACGAAGTTCAAAATAATATCAAGTCGCCTTGCGACCCGCCCGATGAGCAGCCATCAGCCGCCAACATAGCCCCCACCCGCACTTGCTGCTTCTGCTGCAGCAGCTTCTTGCGGGGCCTTCGGGGGCCCGGGCCTGCAACAAGACTGCCTGGAAAACACGCCCTGGGGACCCCGTGTTGACCGCGAGGCGTCGAGGCGTCGAGAAGAGCCGCAAGAGGGAAGACCGCGGACCTCCCTCACGCGAGAGGAGACGAGGAGAGTCGGCGACGAGCGCGGGGGGAAGTGAGAAGGGGCGGGCCTTCTCAGAAGGCTCGGAAGCCCCCCGGCCTTCCGAGAAGTTTTCTAAGCCTTCCCCGAAGACACAGAAACTTCTCGGAAGGCGCGAGGGCAAGTCCCGCCGCCTTCTGAGAAGGCCTACTTCTTCTCCTTTCCCCCGCTCGCTCGCCGCCGAGAGAAAGAGAGAGAGAGAGAGACCGCCTTCCCCCCGCCCATCCCCCAGCGCAGCATCGACGCCTCCACGCCTGGACGCCTGGATGCTTTGAAACTGCGACGCTTCAGCGCCACGACGCCTCGGCGCCTCGAAGCCTGGCGAGGTCTCGACCACGCTCCAAGGAAGCGGTTTTCATCCCGGGTCGTCTTCTGATTGGTCCTGCGGCCCAGTGCCGGCCCCCAAGCCAGGGTCCGAACACCGCGAAGGACAGTCCGTCGTGTTCTTTCACCACGCAAGGCGGCCTGCGGAATGGAAGGGCCAAAACGGCACAAGCATAAACGTTCGGAGGCCCTCGCGGATATCGTGGGTCGGCGGTGGACCCGCCCCCCCCCCCCAGCGGCGCCTTCAGCGCCGCCCCTGGCGCGCTCCGCGCGGCACGGATGGGGGTTCAACACCGAACCAAGAAATCTGGCGCGCACATTCGAAATATTACGCTGAAAACTTGATGACTTTTGCTACCCGTGTTGGATCATCCGCCGCTCAATCCAAAAATACCTATCTGGGCCTACATCGCATGACGCCGATCTGCGTCGACTCTTCCGGCTCTATCCCCGCAGACTGACTGCACAAAAATCTTGAAGCCCGTGGGGGTCCATGTCACAGACATGCGATGCCCCGGTGTTTCCAACAAGGTGCCCCTGGAAGTCCAGACCCCACCCCCATGGGCTAATTTTCCACATCGGGCAATGCTTGGCGATCCTGGGCCTGGCGATGGCCCCTGGAGGCCGAAAAGTGCAATACGCCGCCCTGGATGTTTAGTTTGTCTGCGTTTTCCTTGGTTTCTCAAACAAGGAAAAACTGCATCAGCATAGCATTTCGGAGGTCAGCGCGGATTTCTTGGATCTGCGCTGGCCCCCCTCCCCCGCGCGCGGAGCACGCCAAGGGCGGCGCCGGAGGAATTCCAGCGCCGATCCAAGAAAATCGCGCGGCCCGCCGAATGTCTATGTTTACATGCCAAGTTTCCCCCCCGAAGGTGTACGTTTATTGCCGTGCTTTTCATTTATCGTTCTGCTAGTTGTGTGTATGTTTTGTTTCACGCGCTGGGGCCGCCCTTCCTGGTCCGAGCGGGCTCCTCACTCTCGCCCCCCCGCGCCCTGTTCCCCTTCGCCTCCGTGCCGCGCCCTTTGCTCCCGGTGCACCCCCTCGCTTGCGGACCGGCGTCTGACTGTCCTGGACCGCTTAGCGCCCGCGGGCTTATGCCATGAAAGGTCAAACGACTTCTGCCGTCCATCGACTCGCGCTAGACCGGCCACGCTTTGCTGCAAATTTCCTGCGACACTCTTTGGAATGACCTGGATTTTCCACGATTTGCCGGGACCTACCTCGATTGATTTGCAAAGACCTGGCTTGATCAGGCTCGATCCTCACAAGCCGATTGGCGAAAAGTCGTCAAGCCCTTATAGAGGAACAACAAACAACATAATCATAAACTCTCGGCGTTCCGCGCGGATTTCTTGATCTGCGCTGGACCCCCCTCCCTGGCGCGCGGAGCGCGCCAGGGGCGGCGCCCGAGGCTCCGACAGGGGGTCCCAGCGCGGACCCAAGAAGTCAAAAGTTTATGTTGATGCCGTTGTTTCGTCTTCGACCTTAGGGAAATGTTCTGGGGTTGCTGCTCGCTCCCCGACGGGGGTCCGAGGCAGGCAGGCGCGCTGCGCGGAGCGCCTGCTGCGGCCCCGCCTGCGGCGACGGCGGCCCCTGCCAGGGCTGCTGCGGCGGTGGCGCCGCGCCTGGCGCCCGCCGGCGGGCGGCGTCGCACAGACGTCACGACGGGAGGCGCTCTTCGCCGTCTTCGGCCTCGGGGGGGCCTTCGCCAGGCCGCGGGATCGTCGAGAAACGGGCCCTGTGGGGTGACGCGCCTGCCCTGGGGATCGGGTCGGGAATTCAGGGGGCCCGCAGGGAAGAAGTCTAGGCATCGCATGCCTGGGTCCTTCCTTCGGACGAGGTGTGGACCAATGGCGCAGCCTCGGGTTGCGCACGGGGAGCCCCCCCTGGTAGTCCTGGCTGGCCTCCACAGGCCCTCCTCGACCTCCTGAACTCTCCTTCCTCCTCCCTCTTCCTGCCTGCGCCTCCCTCCTGCCTCACCCATCCTCCTCCTCTTCGTCCTCCTCGTCGTCCTCCTCCTCCTCCTCCACCACCTCCTCCTTCTCCCCCCCATCTCTCCTTCCTCCCTCCTCCTTCTCCCCCCAATCTCTCCTTCCTCCCTCCTCCCTTCCTGGCTGCGAAAGCCCGCCAGGATTGTAGCTCGGAGGCGCTCCAAGAAGGGAGGAGCGCTGCCTGTGTGCGGGAGCCTGACCCAACGGATCACAGCCAGTGGGGTCCCTCCTCCACCCTCCTCCCCCTCCCTCCTCCTCCTCCTCCTCCTCCTCTCCTCCTCCTCCTCCTCCTTCCTCCTCCTCCCTCCTCTCCTCCTCCTCCTCCTCTCCTCTCTCCCTCCTCTCCTCCTCCTCCTCCTCCTCCTGCTCCTGCTCCTCCTCCTCCTCCTCCTCCTCCTCCTGCTCCCTCCTCTCTCCCCCCTTCTCCTTCCTCCTCCCTCACCCCTACCTCTTCCCTCCACCTGCTTCCTTCCCCCCCTTCTCCCGTGAAACACCACGGGTGATCGCAAATCGAAATGTCGTTAGGCAGCCCGGGAACACCGCACAAGCCGACCTGCAGTAGGCAAACCCGTGCTGTGAAGCGTGGGCTGAAAGACACATCGAAAAAGGATATGCCCGAAACCCAAACTAACGATATCCCATACACACAGTGTCGAGAGGGAGCAGGAGGGAGAAGGGAAGAGGAGAGGGGAGGGAGGCAAGCTAGGTGCGCTCGCGTCATCTCTGACGTCCTACCCCTCCTTCTCATCCCTTACTATGGCGCAGATCTCCTCCCTATTCGCACAATCGGATGTCACACCATGGCGTAGCATTTCATGGGATAGCATGGTGTGGAAGATTAACGCGTAGCATGACATAGCATGGCGTGGCGACGCCCCAAAATAAGGGGGGGCTTCTGCCGCGCAAAAAATACACGAATCGACACCACATGTGGAATCACTTCCGATAGTTTCTTCGGGAAACCATTCTCTAGATTTTGCAGCCTATTTGGAAGGACCGGAAACCATGCCGTGGCATGGCACTGGAAATAATGACGCCAGCGCTGCAGCGGGAGCACGATTCGGAACGAGCGGAAGCGCGGAAATGAGGCCAGCGCTGCAGCGGGAGCACGATTCGGAACGAGCGGTAGCCCGGCAATGAGGCTAGCGCTTCAGCGAGAGCAGCAGTTTGAACAAGAACAAGCGCGGAAGCGCGGAAATGAGGACGCGTAGCCTGACATAGCATGGCGTGGCGACGCCCAAAAAATTGGGGGGAGGCTTCTGCGGCGCAAAAAACCAACGAATAGACACGGCATGTGTAATCACTTCCGATTGTTCCTTCGGGGGGGCATTTTCTATAGTTTGGGGCCTATTTGGAAGGACCGAAAGCCATGCCGTGGCATGGACTGGAAATAATGACGCCAGCGCTGCAGCGGGAGCACGATTCGGAACGAGCGGAAGCGCGGAAATGAGGCCAGCGCTGCAGCGGGAGCACGATTCGGAACGAGCGGTAGCCCGACAATGAGGCCAGCGCTTCAGCGAGAGCAGCAGTTTGAACAAAAACAAGCGCGGAAGCACGGAAATAAGGACGCGCAGCCTGACACAGCATGGCGTGGCGACGACCCAAAGTCGGGGGGGCTTCTGCGGCGGAAAAAATGCACGAATCGGCACCAAATGTGGAATCACTTGCGATGTTTTTTCCGGTGGGGCATTTTTCTAGATTTTGGTGCTTTCGCTTCAGCGAGGGCAACATTTCGAAACAAAACAAAGCAAAACCCAATTCCGGGGAATTCCTGTGTTTATAAAACCAGTACGCGGAGGCGGGCCCGCCATATCCCGAACGCCACCAAGGGAGAGAGGAGAGTAGCATTCAAATTGTTAATTGTGGAGGAGGACCGCTCAAGACAACCGTCGCGCTGAACTAGTCGTCCTCCAGGCAAGCTCCGCCGAACTGCACGGTGAAACGACGATGGACGAGGAGCGACGGTAGCAGAGGACGCGAGTCTCCGGAGAGGCGGGAAACTAGCGGAAAAGCATGGTGCGCGCTGCCTAGAGCGACGCTGCCAAGACGTTTGGCGAGGCATCCTCAGCCAACTCTTGCTCGTCGTCGATGTGAAAAGCCAGCACTACTTGCTGCACATTTCGCAGCAACGGGGGTACGTCAGAAGGGTCAGGCACGTAAGTGGCAGCAGGGCAGAGCCCCTAGGCTGTGAGTGTTGACTGGAGCGGTGGGGGCTCAGGAGACCAAAGAAGACAAAACAGGGTGAGGCAGGAGAGTTAATTAGTGTGGAAATAAATCAGGCTGCCAGGTGCAACCAAAGGCGCAGCATCTCTGCTGACGACGATGGGCGAGGAGGAGAATGAGGGGAGGGAAGGGGAGGGGAGATTACAACAACTCGGACCACGGGTCGTCCAGGCCCCCGGGCCGCACGTGCCAGGCAGGCCTTTCTCGCAAGTGGGATGACCTCCCCCTGGCGCGGACCGCAGGGGTCCCCGTCCGGAAAAAAGGACGGGCGGCGGTGATCAGACACGTCCAGGGCCCGTCGTCGCCTCCGAGCAGGGAGAGGCACCGGAGGCACCGGCTCTTAGCACGCTTTGGCAAGCGCGCCTCGGCGCCCAGGGAAGAGCGGCGCCGCCTTGGGGCATCCCCCGCAGCAGCCCAGAAGGAGCAGACGACGGAACAGGTGTCAGCAGTTCACGAGGCCCGACGAGGAGAGGGGCTAGCGCTGGTGTGCCTCCCTTTGGGCGTCGAGGAAGGCTTGGAGGTTGCCATGGAGGGACGCTCCCATGGCCGAAGCAGGCCGGAAGGTCTGTTGCAGGCCGCTCCGAACCTTTCGCGCACGGTGGAACCTGTCGAGCAGCGATGTTGATTGCTCCTCGATCTAGCGGAGAGAGGTCACCAGCTGATTAGCTCGCTGGTGGGGCGTTTGTATGCTGGCGGTGAGAGTTGTCTCGCGGTCCTCTTGTTGCTGCCCGCTGGCCGCAATGAGGTGATGTGTAAGACCTTGACTGCGGTCCGTGCGTTGCGCGATACCACTGGCGTGGTGGTCGTCATCCCTGGCCTCGCGGTCGTCCCCGTCGGATACCTGGTGGACCGAATGGGGGCGCACGTTGAGTCAAAAGTGATGGGTGACCATCGTGCCTTGCCGCTCCTGAGCGTTGAGCGGCTGAGCGTTTGTCGTGTCGTCAGGGTGGTCCTCGGCAGTGTTGACGTTGCCAAGGGGGTGACGCAACGAAAGGACGTCGCGGTCGTCGTCTTCGCTGAAGAAGCCCCGAGCCTCAGCGGGTCGAGGTCAGCAGCTTCGAAGTCAGGGAGGGGATGGGAGATGTGGGAGGGGAGGAGAAACGCTCGCGACAATCGCACAGTGCAACGACAACTGAGGGGGGGGGGAGGAAAGGGAAGGGAGGAGGGAGAAGCGGGAAACGAAACGAGACGAGAGGACTCCCGCCTCCTCCCTCCTTGCTCTTCCAGGCGCACTCTGGCCTTCCCCTCTGCTCCTCCTGCCCCAAGCTCCCCCTGCTGCCGCTGCACTTCGACGTCCTCCTCTCCCTCACCCGTCCAGGCGCATCCCGCCAGCACTCGCCCTGCCGGCGCGGCCACACCCTCACCACCCCTGCCCAGCGAGGCTCGGGAGGGTTCTCACCGAACAGAAGTGCTGATACTGCGCCGATGTAAGACTCGGCGGCGAGAGAGGGGGGAAAGTGAGAAGGAGAAGGCCTTCTCAGAAGGCTCGGATGTTCCCCAGCCTTCTGAGAAGTGTTCTAAGCCTTCCTCGAAAACAAAAACAACTTCTCAGAAGGCGCGAGGGTTTCTGAGAAGGCATTCTCCTTCCCATGTCCCCCCCTCGCTCGCCGCCGAAAGACACCCGGGTGGCCTGCCAGTGACCCCGCGCCGCTCGCGGCCTGCCCAGGGATGGCCCGCGGAGCAGGCCGTGCGAAAAGCGGCGTCGGATGCCCGCGGGGAGGGGGCTGCGCACCGTTGTCGCAGGCCTCCGCCGGGCGAGCAGGCGCCAGGCCGAGGGCGCCCCCCCTTGGGGCAAGGCAGGCGCCGCTGACCGCGGCTGGGCGAACTGCGCCAGGGGGCCTCCCCCGGACGCCCCCGCCAGATCCGCGCCCTCGATGCGCCAGCGCGGCAGCCTCGTTCTTGGTGAACTTCTGCGATCTGGCCGACGCCTTCATGCAGTCCACGCGCCGTATGTCGTCGGTGAACAGGTCCTGGTGCTCTTCTGCAGCGCGACTCTGGTCAGAACACAGCCGCAGCGGCGCCGCGAGGAGGCCGTACTTCTGGGGCACGAGCCGGCCGACGTCTTCGAACGCGAGGTCGTCCAGCGAGCGGAACGGCGCCCCGTGGGGTCACGAAGCGTGTTGGGGGTTGTCCCGAGCCGAGGTGGGCACACGCCGACGAGGTGGCAGCGCCCCCGCTGGGGCCGCAGCTGGACTGGAGCTCCCTCAGGGGCACGGGGCGTGGCGGGCGGGCGGGCCGCGACGATCAGCAGCAGCAGCAGCAGCAGCAGCAGCAGCAGCAGCAGCAGCAGCAGCAGCAGCAGCAGCACCACCACCACCACGCGGCAGGCGGCGCAGCAGCACGCGGCAGGGGCGGGGCAGGGGCGGGGGCGGGAGGAGGAGGGGGGAGAGGGCGGGCGCACGGAGCAGCGGAGGGAACGCGAGAACAAAGCTGCACGGGGGGGGGGGGGGGGGGGGCAACGGCTGACGGACAGAGCTGTTGCAGCGGCATCGCCCGCATTAGAGGAGAGCCGAGTTCCCCGCTCCACCCCCTGGCAGATCCTAAACGTTTGTTGCGCGGTGAAGTCAGAACCTGCTCGAAGTCTGCACCTGAACACCTCCCGGACACCACCCTGACGATGCTGTCGCGAGCGCCACTAGCGAGACGCAAGAAGATGAATGCACGAGTGGGCCTCCCTGGCGGGCAAGAAAAGAAACGACAAGCCTGCACAGCAGCCCCCGCCAGCCGCAATGACGGGCTGGCTCGGCTGATCCAGTTGGCCGCCTGAGCTGGGGTCTGCAGGCTGCTGCAAGCGGCGCTCCGCTTCTTGCGCCTCGGGGTCGGGAAGGCGGTGCGCATTGGCCGTTGGTCTCCTCGCCCGCTTCCCTCCCGCACAACGATTCATCCATGCTCCATGCTCCCTCTGTTCTCCTCCCCTCGCATCCTCTTGCCCCATCCAGGAGGACGCCGACCATCCACTGCAGGACATTCGCTGGGTCTGGCCAGGCCCGTCGTCGTCCCAAGATCGGTGCCAGGCCCGTCGTCGTCCCAAGATGGGCTTGGCCAGGAGGCACGTCCTGGCCAAGGTCGGTGCAGACATGTACCGCTCTCCTCGCTTGGTATCCTCGCACTCGCCACCTTAATCTCCATCCCCATCTGCTCCGCATCTTGCTGTAGTCAATACGGGATCTTCGCAATCCCCGACCCTTTCCTGGAGGCTGAAGACGGCAAACAACTCCCGCCGTGATTTTTTACACGACGCGCTGGACCCCACGGCGGCGCCTCCAGCGCCGCCCCTGGCGTGCTCCGCGCGCCAGGGATGGGGGGCCAGCACGGATCCGAGAAATCCGCGCGGACCTCAGAGTTTTTCTGTTTGCGTCGTTGTTCGTTCCCCTACTTCTCCCTCTCCCTGCTGTCCCTGCCTTTTTCCCCCAGTCCTAGGTCGGGCATGTCCCCCTATCCTCTCCATACTGTTTTATAGTATTTTTGAATCTTCCCCCTGCAGAGGGACACGCTCGACTTAGCCCCAGTCTGAACATCTCCATGCTGGATCAGCCACCACTGGCAAATCGAGAAAGCTGCACAGGCCGACCTCCCACAGGCCGACCCTCGCCGTGGTCCGGTGGCGAGGCGAACGCAGGAGGGGGAAGACCGACGAGGGGAGGGAGGAGGAGGAGGAGGAGGAGGAGGAGGAGGAGGAGGAGGAGGAGGAGGAGGAGGAGGAGGAGGAGGGGATGGGAGGAGGGCGGAGCACCGAAGCGAAGCCAGGGAGCATGGGCCAGCCCCTGCTGTTCCACCCTCTGCCGCTCCGACTCCTCCTCTTCTCCTCTCGTCGATGGCCTGGAGCCGCTGCTCCTTCGCATCCCGTTCCTGCTTGTGCACGTCCCACTGCGTCTTCCTCTTCGACGATGAGAGCCAGAACATGTCCGCTGGCCCGGGCTAAGGCGAGTGAGATGCTCTACTGCGTCATCCCCCTCTGCTTTCCACTCCCCTGTGCCTAGCCAACAATGACTGTCTGGGGCTAGTGCTCACACGGTTCGATCCGGTTCCGCATCGCCCCTGGCTCGCAGAGTTGCTGCTCACGATGTCTACTGGCGGCTGCTGGACAGCGGGCACGAAGTTCGCGACTGAGCCTTGCGCACCACCACGTGTGCTAGCGCTGCAGCTATTCAACCGCATCTGCAAGGTGGGCCTTTTCCCTAATCCGTGCTTCGGTGCGGATTGTCTGCGCGCCTCGTCTTCTTCGTGGTCGTCGTCGTCGGCGTTGTCGTGGTCGTGGTGCGTGTTGCTCTGCTCGGGACTTACTTCCCTGATGCAGTGACCGCCACCACCAGCGCTGCAAAAGCAGGCGCCCGAAACGATGCTTCGCTGGGGCGGGCTGTGCAGGGCCAGTCACGGGCCGAAGGCTTCTCGCAACTCGGGAGGCCTGGTGCCTGGGCGCAGTCAGACGTGGACAGGTTCACAGGCCCGAAACCATCGCCATGGTGGTCGAATCTGGACGTGCGTGGACCTCATCAAGCCCGATCCCACCGGCCCTCGCCGACCTGCTGCGACGCCTCGGGCTGGCAGCAGGCAAACCCGCCTCACGTCGCGCCGCAGTCGGAGCTGCCCAGATCACAGACACGTCTGCGTGGCAAAAAGGGCCCACCGTGTCTTGGCCTCTGGCAGGGTGAGCGCCGAGCGTCCCGGGAGCAGCGCATCCACGGTTCAGGAGAGATGGGTGGCCTCTGGAGCGGAATTGGCCAGCGTGTCAAGACGAGGGATCCTTCGGACTTCGTGGCCATGCAGGCGCCATCCCCGTCTTAATCTCAGAAAAGGTGGTCCAGAGCCGAATCTGTCAGAGATTGAGGGATTTATGGAAATCAAACGCAGTCCCCCAACCTCGTGGGCATCCGAGAGGGGGGCGTCCAAGAGGGGGGGCGCAAATCATGGCCGGCGGCATGTGCGCGGCCCAGGGCGGGGGTCCGGGGACGTACTGAAACAAGAAGAGGAGCCATGGAATCTGGGGAGATACCATGGCCCTCGCCATGATGTCCACACACCCCTAGTCATCACACCCCTCTTTGCCGCCCCCAACAATTGGTCGCTTCGCGTCGTGCGTGGCGTGCGGGCGAGGCGGCGAAGCTGCGCGAGCTCATGCACTGCTTGGGCCTCTAGGTCATATCGGGCCCCCGTGCGCTGGGACGTGCCCGGGGCTGCCCAGCGGTGCTGCGGCTGTCCAGGGGCTGCTCCGTGGCTGCTTTCTGTGGCTGTCCCGCGATTGCCCCGCGGCTGTTCCGTGGATGTCCCGTGGCCATCGCGCGGTTGCCCCTCGCACTTGCATCCTGTGGTTGTCCCATTCTCGTTTCGTGGTTGTTTTGGAGGCGTCCCGTGGTTGTCCTGGGGGTTTCCCGTGGATGTCCCGTGGTTCTCCCATGGTTGTCTCGTGCCTGCCACGCGGTTGTCCTGTGGCTGTCCCGTTGATGTTCAATGGTTGTCCCGCGGTTGCCCCGTGGTCGCCTGGTCTGTAATTAGCTCTTTAGCCAGACTTGTAGAGAGGTAATGAAAGCGATAGGTCTACAGGTAGTGAGATCAATGGGTAGCCAAAACCGACATATACATTGATAATGTGATCGGTAGACCGATGGTGAGATACATAACCCGTGATAGTCTCGTGGTTGTCCCATGGTTGTCCGATGGTTGTCCCGCGATTGTTCCATGGTTGTCCCCTGGTTGTCACGTCGCTGTCCCGTGGCTGTCCCGTGTGTCACATAGTTTCCCATGGTTGTCCCGCGGTTGTCCCGTGATTGTCCCGCCTATACAGGAATATAACAGGTCATATCTTGAATCCATTCCCCAAACGCTGTTTGGACTTATGGCCATTGTTCTGTTCTCATGTAACTAGGCCCCAAAAGGTGGTCAGGTCGCCTCATTGCCGCCCGTCCTCGCTGTCGCCGCTGAGCCCCAGTGGTGGTCCGGCTAGCTCGTCGCAGCCCGTCGCCGCCGCCCGTACAATGCAATTGCAATCGCATTGCATTGTAACCGCTTTGCGTTGCATTGCAATCGCACTGCATTGCGTTGCTCTGCATCGTCTTGAATTGCCTTGCATTGCTTTGCATTGCATTGAATTGTTGTGCATTGTTTTGCATGGCTTTGCATCGCTTTACATTTCTTTGCATTGCTTCGCATTGCGCTGCGTTGCGTTACCCTGCATTGCGTTGCATTGATTTGCAATTATGTTTCATTGACTTGTATTGCTTCGCAATGCTCTGCACTGCCTTGCATTGTCCTGCATTGTTCTACATTGCATTGTTTTGCATTGCTTCGCGTTGAGTTGCGTTGCTTTGCAATTATTTGCATTGATTTGCATTGCATTGCATTGCATTGCTTTGCACGGCGCATTGCTTTGCTGTGCTTTGCTATGCTTTGCTTTGCACTACATATGTAACACCGTATAGGTTGAACTACCTACAGTGCACCACGCTGGCTGCACCGCCTAGATTGCAGTGACTCAATGTATGGGGTCCGCGCTTGCTAACACTCGTATGTATACATATGTGTGTGGGAACATATACATACATCGATAGATATGCTAGCCAGCGTAGACCCCTAGCAATGAGTAATTGCACGGAGAAGGTGTAAGCTCTGTGGTGCAAACTCTGCGATGAAATAGGTGTGGTGTGATCTGTCTTGTGCCAATACGTGTGGTGTAAATCATGGGCTGCTGGCGACACCTCGGCGGGCTCAACCAATAAGTGAGTAGCAACGAGGCGGTCACGAGGCGGCGACGCGGCGAAACCTCGGCAGGCCTCCTAAGCCGGCGGCATCGAGGCGGTCACGAGGCGGCGACGCGGCGACACCTCGGCGAATTCGTTCCATAAATGGGCGATAGCGAGGCGGCCACGGGCGGCGACGCGGCGAAACCTCGGCGGGCCCCCCAAACGTGCGGTAACGAGGCGGCCTCGAGGCGGCGAAACCTGGGCGGACCCCGAAGTGGGCGGCAACAAGGCGGCCACGAGCGGCCACGAGCGGCGGACCCAACCATAAGTGGGCGGCAGCGGGGCGGCCATGGGCGGCGACGCGGCGGTCCCGCCGAACCCCCAAGTGGGCGGCAACGAGGCGGCCACAGAGCGGCCACGGGCGGCGACACGGCGAAACCTCGGCGGACCAAAGCAATTCCATAATTCGACGAGGAATTACCCCCAAGTGCAAGCACTCTTTGGGGAATCGGTTGTGAGGTCGATGGGGAAAGAGATCGTGAGATCGAAAGATACGGAGATCGGTCAAGATCTTGGTCGAGGGATCGAACGATAGAAAGATCGCGAAAGCGATCCGAAGCCAAACTCAAACCGAAAGCTGCACATAGGTGTTGTATGTTGGTTGGACCGCAAGTGGACACCAGTGGGACTGCACCGCAGGTCACTTTAGTGAAAGGGTCACCCCCACGCGTAGACGAGTTTAGCGATGTGCTGGACTTCTTCTGCGGCAACTGATTTGCGTCACCACTGCTGTTACCCTTCCTCCTCCCCGCTCGTCCTCCACCTCCGCCTCCTCCTTCTCCTTCCTTTTCTTTCTCTTTCTTCTCGTTTCTCCTTTCCTTTTTTGTTTTGTTTTGTTTGTTTCACTTTTCCTCCTCCTCCGCCGTCCCGTGTCCTCAACACGAGCTATGAGAACAATGCTGCCGATCCACCCTACAGGAGCAACTCGCTTCACTGTGCTAAGGTACCAATTGATTGCGGTGGCCCAAATATCACGCGGAAAGGCTGCACGACCCCCTTCAACCGTTGCTCCTGATAGATGCGCCTTCGAAGGGGATGGTGGCTGGAGTTAGCGCGCACCCTTCCCCAATACCCTTGCCAAACGAAGATATGAAGTGGGCGTGGCGGCACTTGCCGGACAGCATGTTCCCCTCATTACCCTCAAGACCCACAATGAAAGTCTGGTTTCTGCTCTTCAAAAACATGCGTCCAAATCCAGGTGAGGGCGCAGTTCTGAAGAGCGTGCGCGGGCAATGTGTGAGCTTTATCTGCCACGGCTGCATCACAAAATCCAGATCGCGTCTCTCCAGTTCAGCAAGATGTTCCTAATCTGAGGGCGCGCGAAATTTCGAAAGTGTAGCGCACGTGGCGCACCTGGCGCATCAAGTAAGTCTGTGCACCTGGTGTACTTGGCGCTCCTAGCCCGCATGGCGCACACGGCCGCCTGCCGCAACTACGGCTACGGGGGCACCCCGCACACCTGACGCAGCTGGCGCACCTGGCGACCTGGCGCAGCTGGCGCGCTTGGCACAGCTTGAGCGCCTGTGCAGACGGTGTGCTCTGGCGCTCATGCTTGATATTGTTTGCTGTCCATGTGACAGCGATCGCTGCACACGCCGTGTCTCGGTGGCTGCTATTGGGTCAGGAGAGCGGGCAGGTGTGAGCGGGCCACATCTTCCCTGTGAGAAGCCGGCCAGACGGCAAAAGCCTATGATATAGATCTCTTTCTCGATTACCTTCCCGCAACTATCGATGATGTTGTGGCCTGTCTTCGCCCACTTTATCATGTCTTCGTCCTTGACGCCGCCATGCGTCTGGAACTTCCCGTCTGTGGGAGGGCAAACATTCTATACTCGTACTCTTCCGCCCCATCCCTCATTCTCCTCCTTCTTCTCCTGCTCCTCCTCCCCCTGCTCCTCTTAAAAACAAGGCCTCAGACGGCTCAACATTCTCCAGCCGTCAGCCCGCTGGAATTTTCGAGCGTTGCCCCATTTTCATGACCTGTCACTGTCCTGTGGTCCCGGGACGGACCTTGGACGCAGCCGAAACAAACTCACTCCCAGCGCGATGTGTTCGAATCGCCAGAAGTCTTTATCTTTCGAGTCGCCAGAAGTCTGATCGAGGAAGGGGCGGGGGCCTATGAGCACAGCGCGTACTAACGATTGGAAGTGTGCCATCCGTAAATCTATGCCCTCCCAGTGCTTCTGTGGGGCACCCACTGGCAGGCCTTTGTCGACGTGGCCGCTGTAGGGTCCATGGCGACATTTGTGCCCCCCCCCTTGACAGACTACTCTGGGTCCTCATGGTTGCTGAAAGCGGGCCAAGGGCGATAAATGGATTCCCCAGAGCCTCCTCTTCTTCCTCCGCCTCACTCTCCGGTTTTCCTCTCCTGCCCTCCCCCTCCTAGTCCTTCCTACTTCGCATCCTCTGCCCCATTGGCCCTCCCCCTCCCCTCGTCTTCCTTCTCCTCCTGCCCTTTTCTGTTCCCCGTTGGCTTCCTCTTCCCGCTTCCCTAGCCCCCTCATCCCTTGCTGCTCCTCCTCCTGCTCCTCCTCCCCCTCCTCAACCCTTCCCCTCCTCCGCATCTGCTTCTTCAACTTCTTCCTCCCCCGCCCCCTCCTTCTCCATCCCCTTTCCTTGTAAATAACTCCTCCCTGTCTCACCCCCAGGCGTGGCGGTGGGGTGGGACGGGCGATTCGCCTGAGACCTCCTCGCAATGTGCGATCCTCAAACTTGACATTCGCACCCGTTTCACGGATTGGGAGCATCTGCCCTAGCGCCGCGCACATCCGCCTTGACAGACAGTTCACAACAGCTTCATGGATGGATGGCGAGTGGTTTTCAAGATGTGACTCTCGACCTAGCGCCGAGCACATCCGTATCGAAAGCTTACAACACTTTGACGGATGGAGGGCAGGTGGTTCTCAAAATGTGGTTCTCGCACCAACGTCGCGCATATTCGTCGCAACAGTTTGCAATTTGCCGCAGTTTCGCAGATGTGGGGCAGACAAATTACAAAATGTTGCTCTCACCCTAGCCTCGCGCGTCCTAAAAGCTTGGAGCAGCTTCGCGGATGGAGGGCGGGTGGTTTTCACAATGTGGCTCTCGCCGTAGCGCCACGCACTTTCGTCTCACAAATTCGCAACGGTTTGAAGGACTTGTATGGTCAGAGCCCCAGGCACGGCGATTTGGTGAACTGCCGGAACTGTAGGGAGACAACAGTCACTTTGATTCGTGGGCTTGAAGTACCACGAGCGGTGCTCTTGCACGATTGAAGATTGTCCGGAGCGACCGTCATGTTGATCCACGGCGTTGAAGTCCAAAGAACGCGGCGCTGGCACTAGTAAAACTCCCAGGTGGATGCCTTCTAACAAGCCACTTCCCACAATGAAAATAGCTTCTACCAAAGACCTATGAAAAAGGGAACCTTTGAGGGAGGGGTTATTGTATCATCGTTGATGCGCCTTGGGTTTACACGGGTTGTCCTTTCGGATTACGTTCCCCCTTCTTCCCTCCTCCTCTTCCTCCTTCCCCTCCTCGCTTCATTCTCTATTTCCCTACTTCTCCTCTTACGTATCATCCTCCTGCCTCCCCTCCTTCACGTGTTCGTATCGAGTCTGCGCGCGTCGAGGGCATTCACACATCAACTCACGTGCAATGCGTCCTCGGGGGTACTTCGTGCCCGGCAACGCTCAAATCCTCCTGCACTCTCTTGTCGAAAAGAAGCGTGCTGAGGCCGACACGGGCAGCCCACTTCTCGAGATCCCAACGCCACGCTGCTCCGGTTCATCTTGCACATCGTGCTTGGAGACACGGCATCTTGCTTTCGGCACGCACGCACGGCCCTAGCCCTGACTGTGCCCCTTGGCATTGCCAGAACTACTGCTGAGACTGCTGCCACGTACCCTCCCGAAGACACGCAAGCAGCCAGTGACTGATCCCTGCGGAACTCTCCGAGAGGAGGCCACCGCGAGGCCTCCCAAGACAACCCAGCGGCCCTCGAGCTGCTCTGGGGCGGCACCGCGACCCCCCCCCTAAAAAAGGGGGCAACATCACTTAGGCACTGCTAGGCTGCAGAACTGCTTGGTCATACAACATGCCAACGACTCTGAGTTTATGATTGGCAGGTTTAACGCTCGTGATTACAGGAAATCCACTTGAGCGACATCTGCCAGCCCCCTTGCGATGCGATACGACCCGAATTCCAGCTCGTATGAGGCAGTCCTCTCAGATGGCAGGCATGTGGGACACGCAGTCCCAGTAACAGGGTGCACTGGAAGATGTTTCGCGCAAATGGTCGACAAGCTGCGTGGTCGAAGCTTCGGCGCCCTGCTACCAGCCCTAATTTATGGTGTTCCAGCACAGTTCCAGTGCAATTCCTCTGTTCCAGGGAGTAGGAAATCATAGATCCCTGATCCTGGCTCCAAAGCTGTAAGGTTGCAGAACACGCGATACGTCGGGATGAAAAGGGACGCGTCACCATCCAATAATCACGTCCTCGGAATTTCTGGGTGGCCCGAGGAACGTCACAGACAGGTGACGCACCCAACACTTTCTAAACGAGAGGCGGCTATCAACAGGAGCGCTCCATACAAGAGAGATGTGCAATGCTCTTGAACGCGTGGGGTCAGCTGCCTGCGGAGAGGGAGCCGTCGGCCCGCAAGTGTCAGTCGTGCAGCTTGGAGCTCCGCTGTCAGGGTGGAAGAATACGGCTTGCAGCTGCTCTAGGCCTCCCAGATGGAGTCAGAGCCGATGCATCGGCGATGTGGCCCGATGTGGAGCCCGAGTTTCTTCACGCCGACGTCGCCGCTGCATCGCCGACGTCGCCCATGCATCGGCGATGCGGCGAGATCCCTGGACCTCATCTACAGTCGGACCGAGGTATAAGATCGGGGTCGGTTCGGGGAGGGTGCCCTAACGTTCCTCGTGCTTGCTGGATGCTCTTGCGCATGCTGGAGAGGGTACCCTCGAATGTTCTGTGTGTCTTGACCAGCGGAGGGCCTCCTCTTCTTGCAGGATGCTATTATGTCTTGGGTCCGACTGTGCTCGGACCCCATGTGGGAGGCCACTGGCTGCGGAGGCCGCTTTGGAGGCTGCATTCGGGACGTTGCAAACAGCCCGACAAGGTCAGTGAGCACTAAGAGAAACGTCAGCGGCGCATCACCGGCCGCTCCCTGGGAGTTTGACGCATCTGGTCGGTAGTCTCTTGGAGGCAGTTTTGAAGCCTCTTTGGGGGCTCTTGGGCGCCGTTTGGGGGCCTCTTGGGGCCTCTGTTGGGCCTCGTGGGGGCTTCTTGGAGGCTTGCTGGCGGTCTGGGAAGTCCCTTTTGAGCAGAAAGCTGGAAATGTAATTTCGAATTCTGGCTCTAGGGCCCTCTCGGAGCCGTCATGGGCCGTCTTCGGCGCGTCTTGGGCCGGCTTGGGGCCGTCTTGGCACGTCTCGGGGCCCTCTTCGGGGTCTCTGGGCCGATCTTATTGGGGCGATCTTGGGGGCTTGTAGGCTCGTCGCTGACGCTCAGAATCCCAAAAGTCGCACATGCTAAAAGTATACGTTTTCCGATACGGGTGGGACGAGTGTTGCCTTTCGGACCCTTCTTGGAAGGCCTTGAAGCCCTCTTGGGGCGTCTTGGGGCCCTCTGGGCCGTCCCAAGGCCATCGTGGGCGTCTTGGGGCGGTCTGTCGGCGACGTGGGGCCTTCTTGGACCCTTTCGGGGGCCGTCTTGAGGCTCATTGGGGTTGTCTAGGGGCCCTTGGGATTTCTTGAAAGCTTCTCGTCGGGGGGGTCTGCGAGGGACCGCCGGAGGCCCACAGGAGGGACTTCAGGGAGATTTTTACCAGGCCCAGGCGAATCCTACCAGGCACTTGGTCAGAGTAGTCTCGCACGGCCCAACCCGCAGGGCGGGAGCGGCCGGATCTGAAGGGCAACGCTCTCTGCCGCCGGCTCCCCCCCCGCCTGAGATAGCTTGCGTGGCCACGCTTGATCGGTTGGGCTGTTTTGTTTTTGATGTTCATGTCGGTTGGCTGGCTGAGTGGCAACTCGGCCCGCTGTTCAAAGATACGGTTGTTTGTTGGTCTGAGCTGTTTACTGGCGAACTGACTGGTTTCGCGGGTGTGTAATAATGAAGGAGGGGTGGTGACCGCGGGAGCGCGCATCCTTCGTAATGTGCGAGGCGTGGTTGCCTCGGGAACGCACGTGCCGTAATGTACCCGGGGTTGCTGCCTCGGGGGCGTGCGCGCGAGTGTGTGCTCAAGTGGGAGTTGGTGGGATGCCTGTAGTGGGGGGCTAGTGGGTTTGAGTGGGGCCGCAAGTGAGATTTAGTTGGATTTGGCGTGCTCTCGTGAGACTTGATGCGATTTACTAGCATCGTCGGGGCAATCATTACCGCGGGGCTATGCGGCTGCGACGCCCCCCACCCACTTGTCTGCACCAGAGGCAATCATTGCGCCTGTCTAGACATCATCGCGCGTGCCGCGGCGCCGGCCTGCACTAATCCCGAGTATTTCCCACCACATCTCATTACCTTAGCGCCCGTATGACTTCACTAAACTCTCATGCCTGGCCGCCTCATCGCATACGAGGTATTATGATTTCGGGGGCGCACATGCTCGTTTTCAATTACCAGGCACGGTGGCCCTGGGAAGGCGAACGCGTCGTAATTCACGAGGGGGTGTGGCCTGGGGAGCGCGAGCGTGGTGTAGTGCACGATGGTTCGTGGCATCGGGAGCGCGCATCGGGTCCAGTGTAAAAAGAAAGAAATGTGGCCCTGGTAGCGCACATCCGTTGTAATTAAGAAGGGCTTGTGCACCGAAGAACGCTCATCCTCTTCAAAGTGCAAGCAAGGGGGCTGTGGTCTCGAGAGCGCGCGCGTGTTGAAAGTTTCAGCGGGTTGCGGCCCCGGGGGCGCGCATCTGCTACAATTACCAGGAAGCGTGGCCCTGGGATCGCGCATGTCTAGCTTCGCCAAGACCATCCTTGGGGCGGGGTCGTTGCTTTGAATAAAGCACTGGTCGCACAACCTCCTCACACCTACGCTCTCCCTCTCCCTCCACAGGCCTTCTGCCTCTTGTTTTACTATTCGCGCTTGGCGTATTCCCACCCGCCCATTCGGAAACCCTGCCCATAAGAGTTAACAGGAAAACGGACGAAGAGAACCATGTAGTGAAACAAAGCGGGCAACCAGGGTGATCTGAGAGATCTCTGGGAGCAAGGGGGTGGCCTTGGAGGGCCTCTTCGGGCCATCCCTGTGGCCCGCGCGAGAGCGAGGGAAGGAGGAGAAGGAGGAGGAAGAAGACGATGACGACCACGACGACGACGACAAGAGGGACAAGGACAAGGAAAAGGAAGACGATGAGGGCAAAAAACAGGAGGAGGAGGAGGACAACGAGGACGAGGACAGAGCCCTCAAAATCGCCTCTTGGAGCCCTCTTGGAACTCTGTTGGGGGATCTTGGGGTCCTCTCGGAGCTCTGTTGGGGGGTCATGGGGCCATCTTGGGGGCCTCTTGGAGCCCTCTTGGGGGTCCGTTGGGAGCCCTGGAGGGCCTCTTGGGGCAATTTTGGAGGCCATCGATCAAAAGGGGAGGGGCCCGCGATCTTCGTCCCCCCCCCCGCCAAGAATCATCAACATCGCCCTCTCGGGGCCATATTGGGGCGTTCTCGGGCCGCAAGTGGGCGCTCTTGGGGCCGTATTGGGGGTCTCGTGGGCCTCTCTTGGGCGTCTCTTGGGCCATCTCGGGGCCATCTCGACGCCTCAACCGCCATCGGAAGCGAAAAGGCGAGAAGCCAAACATCTTTGATGTCCAATAGTTGTTTGACGAAGTTAGGCCCCTTTTGGGTGGGTCCTGAGGGGGCCCATTGAGCACTGGGAACTGTCTGGTGGCCCACGTCGGGCCCTTTCATAGTATTATGTTGGAAATTGTCTTGAACCATCGTCGGCTATCGTGAGCCATCTTGAGGCCATCTTGGGGAACCGGAGGGCCTCGTGGAACCATCTTGGGCGAACAAGGGCCCTCTGCCACATCGCAGCCTGGGGGGGGGAGGGGTAGAGCACCCCTCCCTGAAGAGAATAGGATTTCGAATGAGGAAAGGAATACATCGCTAGACCATCTTAGCCCAAAGGACTGGTGGGATTGCGAAGTCTTCTTCGTCGGGTTCTCGCGTTGAATAGAGCACTGATCGCGCGTCTCCCACCTCCAACCTTTCCTGCTGGGAGGTTGCAAGCTGTGGACCTGTCGCCACTTTCGTGCACTCCTGGGAGGTCCAGTGGAACGGAATGCCACGCGGATCCCAATGAGACCTCGTTGCTCCCTCTGGGCTGTCAATTGCGCGTCTGTCGCCACTTCCGTGCATTGTTGGGTGGACCAGCGGAGCAAAGTGCCATTAGGATCCAGACGAGACCTCGCTGCTCCCTGGGGGCTGCCAAGTGCGCAACCGTTCACCCCTCTCGTTCGTTGCTGGGAGGTCCAGCGGAGTCGAAACGTGCCGCGTGGATCCAGACGAGACCACTCCGCTCCATGGGGGCTGCCTGCGCTACCGTTGCCATGTGTTTGCCTTGCTGGGGGTCTAGCGCAGGGGAGTACCACGCGGATCCAGACTGGACCTGTCCGCCCCTGGGGGCTGCCAACCGCGCATATGTCGCCACTTACTTCGTGAGGTCCAGCGGAGAGGAGTGCCACGCGGACCCGGACGAGACTTCGCTGCTCCCTTGGGGCTGCCAACTGCGCATCTGTCGGCACTGTCTTGTGGTGCTGGGAGGTCCAGCGGAATGGATGCTACGCGGACTCAGGCGAGGCCTCGCAATTTCTGGTTGCGTCGGTCCTTGGAAACTCCCGGCCTCCATGTAAGCCTCCGCGCCGATCATGTGGCCCGCCGCCTGCTGCCTGCTCCCAGGGAGGAAGCGCAACTGCCCCTCGTCCTTGCCGAATCAGCTTGGGGTTGCGTGACCGTGAGGCCACGGCCACCTTCTCGGCCCCAGTCTGTTGAACGTGCCGGTGCATATTCAGGCCTCTGGCGCGCGAGGTCGAGCTCACTCTCCAGTGGCCCGCGTCTTGAACTACCGCGGCCGAGCACCCTCCGCGCCACTGGTACCACGATCCGTGGCGCTGTGGCCGCCACCCAGATGTGCGGTTGGCCACCACCATATCTGGGGAGCAGGGAGACATGGGACTCGAGCGTGGGATACAGAACATGGCCTGACGGGGCCGTCGGAACAGTGACGACACCCAATCAGCCATTTGACGCGAGATCCCGCTGCAAACACCCCACGAAACCTGGACCATGAAATTCGTGACGGGACCGCCAAGGAGCGACGGCAAACACGAGTTCTGGCAAACTCGAGCCTTGTGCGTTTCCGACGCATCATGCTGCAGCCTGCTGCGGGGCTCAAGCTCAATCAATACCTTGCGAGGGAGGCGTTGGCAAATCGTCGAGATACGACGCGGTGTGGAAAAAGACGTCGACAAGCATCGCCGCGGATGCAGCTGACGCCACAAAGGCCAGCCGCGATTACGTCCCCGGTCACATTCAGACCGTCCTGGGTGGAGCAAGCGGCGAACAAGAACGACAAGTGCTGCGACCACCTCTGCGCTCAGAATAAGCACTGCCTTCCTGCAGCCACTTTCTCTACAATCAGGATGCTAGCATAATATCATAATGAAAAGTGTGCAACGAGATGGTGGACAAGGGGTACTGCAGTGCCTGAAGTAGCAGAGAAATTCCGCGGTCCAAAGGCGTGACTGAAGCATTATCCATTCTGGGACGGGGTCGCGGAGCCCTCCCTGTGCCTAAACATGAGAGTAAACAGCGACGTTTGTTTGATGATGGGGAGTAGGGAGGAGTCCCATGACAAGTTTCGCACATCCACATTTGCTGCCCAAGATGCTAAAAAACGCGAGGCGACCTTTTGTGCCAGCTCCTCCTGCAGCGCACGACCGCTTGCTCTTGTAACCCTCCGGGCCTGTCCTCCCCCCTTTTCCTCATCCTCCTCCTCCTCCTACTCCTCCTGCTTATCCCTCCTCCTCCGCCGCATTCTCTTCCTCCTCTCCCCTCCTCGTCCATGCATCCTCCTCCTTTCTGCTTCTCCGGTTCACCTCCCAGTTTCTCGCCCCACCCCACCCCACCCGCCCTTTCGCCACGGGCCTTCTTCCTTGCACGACAAGTCGGATCTGCTGGCTTCCTTCACCAATTCTTTCCATATCTGCTGGCTTGCCCGCACCACAAGTCCGCTTGGCCCCGCGTCGGTGGGCAACAGGAGAAGAAACCATGGCGGCGGGATCTACATTGGATTTCTTTCCAGATGCACAGCAAGGCAAGACACAGAGGGACTAAATGTAAGTGCGTATACAGTAATACACGAATGCAAAGAGGCGTATAACGGAAGTGAGAGAGAGAGAGAGAACAAACAAAGAGAAAGAGAGAGAGAAAGAGAGAGAAATCATGAGGACCATGCCGCCACCGTGCCTGCGGCACGTTGAGGCGTGGAAGAATGCCAAGGGCTGCCTGGCAAGTTTTCTGTAGTCTTGAAAAAATCTCCCTCCTCCGCAGGACGCACTTCCCTGACTGCATCGCCCCTGTTGCCGGGAGTCCCTGGGCGGTCATGGCGCCTCCCTGGGGATCAACAAGGCTTCCATGACGGCCCAGGAGGCCCCCAAGACGGTCCAAGAGGGCCCCGGGTCGCCGAACGATCGCTCGAGGACGCCCAACATGGCCTCAAGATGGCCCAAGAGGCCTCGTAGACGCCCCAAGAGGCCTCCAAGAGGCCTCCCAAGAGGGCCCCAAGAGGCAACAATCATGGAAGTTCCATCGATGTTTGAAGCTCTTGGAACGTTCTCGCTTTTTCGGTCCGACGCTCCAAGACGGCCCAAGAGGCCCCCAAGGTCACCGCAAAACGGCCCAAGAAGCCTCCAAGAGGGCCCCAGGACGGCCTAAGAGCGGCCTGAGACGGCCCAAGAGGCGCCCAAGACAACCCAAGAGGGCCCCAAGACTGCCCCAAAAGAGGCCCAAGAGAGAGAACACGAACCGAACATCCGAGCCTTCCGCCCCAAGACCCAAAAAGGCCCCAAGAGATCCCCAAGAGGCCCCACAACGGCCCAAGAGGCGTCACAACTGCCTCCAAGAGGCCCCCGAGAGGTCCCCCCAAAGATCCCAACGAACATACAATAGGCTTCATACCCACAGTCCTGGCAGGCACGGTGGCGGACTTGCTGTGGGCAGCTGGACATGTAATATTTTATATCGATATCTATATATATATATATTTAGGAAGATATCGAGAGAGAGAGAGAGAGAGAACAAAAATTATCCCGGCAAAGCAACCTAACAGCGATGTGTAGAAGCATATATGGAAGCATTCCCCTTAAGATTCAGATGAGAATCCAGTTGTAGAGTTCTGCTGTTCTCGCAGTCGCAGTCGCATTCGCGATGACAGTCGCAGCGGCAGCGGCAGTCGCAGTCACAGCCTCAGCCTGCCTCAGTATCAGCCTGCCTCAGCCTCAGCCTCAGCCTGCCTCAGCCTCAGCCTCAGCCTGCTTCAGCCTCAGCCTCAGTCTGCCTTCAGCCTCAGCCTCTGTGCCTCAGCCTGCCTCAGCATCAGCCTGCATCCGCCTCAGCCTCAGCCTCAGCCTCAGCCTGCCTCAGCATCAGCCTGCCTCAGCGTCTGCCTCAGCCTGCCTCAGCCTCAGTCTGCCTTCAGCCTCAGCCTCAGCCTCAGCCTGCCTCAGCATCAGCCTGCCTCAGCCTCAGCCTCAGCCTCAGCCTGCCTCAGCCTCAGCCTGCCTTAGCGTCTGCCTCAGCCTGCCTTCAGCCTCGGCCTCAGCCTCAGCCTGCCTCAGCCTCATCAGCCTCAGCCTGCCTGCCTCAGCCTCAGCCTCAGCATCAGCATCACCATTCTCAGCCTCTGCATCAGCATCAAAATGCGGCCCGGGAATGGAGTTCTGGGAACTCGAAGAGCACGAAGTGGCCTACAGTTGGCTCCGGGCATTCAAAATGTGGCCCGGGAATGGAGTTCTGGGCACTCGAAGAGCACGCAGTGGCGAACAGTTGGCTCCGGGCATTCAAAATGTGGCCCGGGAATGGAGTTCTGGGAACTCGAAGACCACGAAGTGGCCTACAGTTGGCTCCGGGCATCCAAAATGTGGCCCGGGAATGGAGTTCTGGGAACTCGAAGAGCACGAAGTGGCCTACAGTTGGCTCCGGGCCTCCAAAATGTGGCCCGGGAATGGAGTTCTGGGAACTCGAAGAGCACGAAGTGTGTGACTGTTGCATCCGGCCTCAAAATGTGGCCCGGGAATGGAGTTCTGGGAATCTCGAAGAGCACGAAGTGTGTGACTGTTGCATCCGGGTATTGAGAATGTGGCCTGGGAATGGAGTTCTGGGAAGTCGAAGAGCACGAAGTGTGTGACTGTTGGTGAAAAACGAGCCCGGCACCTGCCGCCCGGCAACTCCCAACACCTGCCCGGACCCCCCTGTGGAGTGATCTGCTGCTCTCTTTTGATCCCACTAGAAACCTATCAGTCTTCGCTGTTAGGTAAATTATCCCGGCAAAGCAACCTAACAGCGATGTGTAGAAGCATATCTGAAAGCATTCCCCTTAAGATTCAGATGAAAATCCAGTTGTCGAATTCTGCTGTTCTCGCAGTCGTAGTCGCATTCGCGATGACAGTCGCAGCGGCAACGGCAGTCGCAGTCACAGCCTCAGCCTCAGCCTGCCTCCTCCTCCTCCTCCTCCTCTTTCTCCTGCTCCTCCTCCTCCTCTCCTCCTCCTCCTCCTCCTCCTCTTCCTCCTGCTCGTCCTCGTTCTCGTCCTCCTCGTCTTGCTCGTCCTCCTCCTCCTGGTGCTCTCTCCTCCTCCTCCTCCTCCTCCTCCTCCTCCTCCTCCTCCTCCTCCTCCTGGGTGGTCCTCCTCCTCCTCCTCCTCCTCCTCCTCCTCCTCCTCCTCCTCGTCCTCCTCCTCCTCTTCCTCCTCCTCCTCTCTCCTCCTCCTCCTCCTCCTCCTCCTGGTGTCCCCCCCCTCCTCCTCCTCCTCCTCCTCCTCCTCCTCTTCCTGGTCGCCCTCGTTCTCGTCCTCCTCGTCTTGCTCGTCCTCCTCCTCCTGGTGTTCTCTCCTCCTCCTCCTCCTCCTCCTCCTCCTCCTCCTCCTCCTCCTCCTCCTCCTCCTCCTCCTCCTCCTCTCCTCCTCCTCCTCCTCCTCCTCCTCCTCGTCCTCCTCCTCCTCCTCCTCCTCCTCCTCCTCCTCCTCCTGGTGTTCTCTCCTCCTCCTCCTCCTCCTCCTCCTCCTCCTCCTCCTCCTGGTGGTCCTCGTTCTCCTCCTCCTGGTACTCTCCCCCCCCCTCCTCCTCCTCCTCCTCGTCCTCGTCCTCCTCCTCCTCCTCCTCCTCTTCCTCCTCCTCCTCCTCCTCCTCCTCCTCCTCCTGGTACTCCTCCCCCTCCTCCTCCTCCTCCTCCTCCTCTTCCTGGTCGTCCTCCTCCTCCTGGTCGTCCTCCTCCTCCTGCTCGTCCTCCTCCTCCTCCTGCTCGTCCTTCTTCTCCTGCTCCTCCTGCTCCTCGTCCTGCTCCTGCTCGTCCTCGTCCTCCTGGTCTTGCTCGTCCTCCTCCTCGTCGTGCTCTTGCCCCTGCTGAAAATGTGGCCCAGGAATGGGAGTTCTGGGAAGTCGAAGAGCACGAAGTTGCCTACAGTTGGCTACGGGCATTCAAAATGTGGCCCGGGAATGGAGTTCTGGGAACTCGAAGAGCACGAAGTGGCCTACAGTTGGCTCCGGGCATTCAAAATGTGGCCCGGGAATGGAGTTCTGGGAACTCGAAGAGCACGAAGTGGCCTACAGTTGGCTCCGGGCATTCAAAATGTGGCCCGGGAATGGAGTTCTGGGAACTCGAAGAGCACGAAGTGGCCTACAGTTGGCTCCGGGCATCCAAAATGTGGCCCGGGAATGGAGTTCTGGGAACTCGAAGAGCACGAAGTGTGTGACTGTTGCATCCGGTTATTCTAAAGGTGGCCCGGGAATGGCGTTCTGGGATCTCGAAGAGCACGAAGTGTGTGACTGTTGCATCCGGGTATTGAGAATGTGGCCTGGGAATGGAGTTCTGGGAAGTCGAAGAGCACGAAGTGTGTGACTGTTGGTGAAAAACGAGCCCGGCACCTGCCGCCCGGCAACTCCCAACACCTGCCCGGACCCCCCTGTGGAGTGATCTGCTGCTCTCTTTTGATCCCACTAGAAACCTATCAGTCTTCGCTGTTAGGTAAAAACACAAAACATGTGCGCTCGCCTGGCATCCTGCCTGATTCCACGAATCTCCTCCCATTCGATTGCGTAACATCCTAGCTTCACGTCTCGGAATTCGCTGTATCATGGAGTTGTAATGGGATTCGTAGATGATGCTTGTGGTGCTGAGGCCGCTACCAGGTCTGTAACACGTGGCAGAGGTACCCAGGCGGGAGCAGGAAGCGAGCGTGAAAGTCGGGCGACGGCCAGGCGGAGATATGACGCGCATATTTAAACAGCCGCCGTGATCGAAACAGACAAGCTGATGCACAGGCTCCGCAGCGACCTGGAAGCATAGCAGGACGGAGGGTGGCAGGGGGGCGGGAGGGGAGGGAGAAGGGAAACGCGACAAACGGACCAGGTCCAAAGGCGCGCACGTCCTGCGCGATAGGCGGACACTTATTCCCTCGGATTTCATTGTCGACTTCGTTTTGTGAAGACGCTACGCTGTGGATGCGGTTGGTGCGGCTCGCGACGTGTGAAGCAGAAGTTGCGCTAGCGCACGGGGAGGCAACCTCTTTGCATGCATAGCAGATCGCACGTATCTTCCTGTTTTGCTTCGAATATCACAAGGACCAACCTTGGCTTAGTATGTATGAGAAGCCCGTGGTTCTGGATTACGCTGCCCTGATGCAACATATAGACAACTTTACATATAATACAATCGGCCGGTCGATTTTGTATCCCGTTCATAAGGGGGGGGGGGGGGCCAGTGGCAAAGTACCCTCCAAACCCCGCTGATACACATGGAATGCTTCAGCAATCCGAGCGAGGCATAGCCGTGCTGGCTCGGAGCTCCGTCATTCTGGCCTCGAGCTCGAGGAACAGATGACACCCGGCGCAAAAGCAGTCGACCACTCCCCTTCTTCCTCGCAATTCTGTTGCTCATCTTCCCTCGTCGCCTCCGCTTCCTCCGCCGCCTCCTCATCCTGCATTTGCGTCTCGCAACAAGCTTCACGGGTGGCCTGGCTCTCGCCAAGCCTGCGCTTGCCAGGATATGACGGTAGAGCTCTACCAGCGGTGGGATTCAGGCTCAGCCGCTGGAGTCTGGCTTCTCACCCTCGGCCTGGTCAGCTGTGCCGACTGGTGGGCGCTTGGCGACACCGAGAGCGATTCCTTAGCGATTCTCATTTCCCGCAGGCAGTAGCTCGGGGGCGGCGCAGGCGGCGGCAGCCCACAGGAGCCCCCCCTGCGCGAAGGCCACGAGCTCCTCCTCCTCCTCCTCCTCCTTCATCGCCGCCGCCTCCTCCTCCGACGCCTCCTCCTCCACCTGCATCTGCTTCCCTAGAGGCCTCCTAGATGGGGTCGGAGTAGATGGGGTCGGAGGATCGCGCCGCATCGCCGATAAATCGGTGATGCATCGGCGACGCATCGGCGACGCCGGCGACGCAACGGCGACGTCGGCGTGGAGAAAAGCGGACTCCACATCGAGCCGCATCGCCGGAGCATTGGCGATGCGGCGCGATGCTCCGACCCCATATACTCGGACCCCATTTGGAAGGCATATACACCTGCATCTGCTTCCCCACCTCCTCGCCGCCCACCTCATCCCTTCCCAGATCGCACAGTGGGGTCTCGAGCCCACTCCCCATACGTTCTCATATTTATCCTGGGGGTCGACGATAGATAGTGCCTGTGTGTTTCTTCCCCTCCTGGTCCTCCTTCTCCTCCGCCGCCGCCGCCGCCCTCCACCTGCGTCTGCTTCACCACCGCCTCGCCGCTCTCCCCCACATCCCAGAAATAATGTCGAGCACCCAGAAAAATCTAACAAATGTCGAACAACTATCGCCTCCCAGAGCCCGACACGGAAAACCCTCCAATTTCGGTACCTCCCTGGTGCTCGAAATTCTTTCTGGTGAACAAGGCTAGAATAGGTGGGAACACCACAGCGCCAGGGGGGGGTCTCCAGCCCGCAGCCGCAGAGTGGGGGGTCGGGTCGCGGGCGGCGGCAGCCCGCGCGGAGTACTCGCGCAGGGGCGCCGCCTCCTCGGGGAAGTCTCTGGGCGTCATGCCTTGCGCGGACCCCCCTTCCGCTGCCGAGGACAGGGAGGCCAGGAAGAACGTTGGGTCGGGCATGTCCTCCTACAGGGAATTTTGGATTGACCAATCAAACATAGTCAACACATGTTCAAAACAAATGCCCAAACATACTCAAAACATCGTTCCCGGACTATTTCCTAAACTACTCTTCAACCTTCCTCCTGTAGAGAGACGCACCCGACTTAAGAGGAACACTAGAGGCCTCCCAGATGGGGTCGGAGTAGATGGGGTCGGAGGATCGCGCCGCATCGCCAATGCATCGCCGATGCATCGGCGATGCGTCGGCGATGCATCGGTGATGCACCGGCGATGCATGGTCGACGTCGGCGATGCAGCGGCGGCGTCGGCGTGGAGGAAATCGGGCTCCGCATCGAGCCTTATCGGCGATGCATCGCTGATGCGGTGCGCTCCTCCGACCCCATCTATTCGAACCCCATCTAGGAGGCCAAGGAAGAGGAGGAGGTCAGGAAGAGGAGGCCAGGTAGAATACGATCGTCGCGCTGCCACCCCAGACCTGCTCGCGCCGTGAGCAAAAAATCACGACGGGAGACATTTCGTTGTGTTTGGTTCCCGAAGGGCCCTCGCCAGGCCGAGGCCCGTCCGAAAACGGTCTAGGATGAAAAACGGGTCCCGTGGTTCGGGCGGGCTGTAATGGGGGGTGCCCGACTTGGGGGGTGAAGAGAAGGGCCCGAAAGGGGCACTTCAAGGGCCCCTTTTGGAGCCAACAGGGGCCCAAAAGGGGCCCTACGGTGCCCCTGTAGGGCCCTTTCCTTCACCCCCGAATTGGGTCAGCCCCCATTGCCGCCCGCCCGAGTGAAGGGGTCCATGAACCTCCTGGGATCCCATACAGTCGGACCTAGGACAGAAGAACATCCTGCAAGAACATGAGACCCTCCGCCAGCCAAAACGCACAGGACATCCAACTGTAACCTCTCCAGGGCCCAGGGGACACAAGGAGATCCAACTGACACGCAGAACATCAGTCCTCGTGGCCCAAAGGGGGGTCCAGCTGAAAGAGGGTGGCGCAAAGATTTGGGCAATTGTATTTCAACTGTATTGCGCCAGAGAAGTGTATTGCATTGTATTGCGACTAATGCGTGGAACGCAAAAATTCAACAATACATTTACGCCCCGGAATGTACTGCACACCCCCAATCTATATTACACCAAATCCATTGCACCAACCCCTTTGCGCTGCACGCCTTGTGGGTAAACCAGAATCAGGGTGCCCTCCCCGAACCGACCTCGATCTTATACCTCGGTCCAGCGGTATATTACCTCAGGGGGGCCCGCAAAAACAAATTCAGTACACAACATGTTTGGGGAGACCTCCCGATGAGGAGCGCACAGGGCCTCGGCCAGGACGGCAGGTTTATGTCGGGCATGTCTTCTTGCAGGTGGATTATGGAGAACAGTAGTCAATCCTCGTATTTCTTTTACGAGAGATGATGTGCGTTT
The DNA here is from genome assembly GCA_963575745.1 of Prorocentrum cordatum. Classification (NCBI taxonomy): domain Eukaryota; class Dinophyceae; order Prorocentrales; family Prorocentraceae; genus Prorocentrum; species Prorocentrum cordatum. The sequence goes on along the minus strand of CAUYUJ010020882.1, from coordinate 392,280 downwards.
CCTCAAGTGAATTCGAACTCTAGGCCAGCTACGGAGCTGAGATGCACACTGATCGACAAGGAATGCTGAGAAGCACCAGTCTAAAGTATGTAGACGCCTCAGATCGGTCTGCTACAATCTTACTCTCAAACAACGTGGAGGGACCCGAACAAATACATTCTGCGAGTTGTTAAGCTGACAATCGAGAACGCTCTCTCCTCGTAATCTGAGCGCTGATTTGCGTGTTGAGAGCTCTACGAGGGTCCCGGCGGTAACCTGGTTGGCCGGCTTACCGCCGGCTCCCAATACCTCGTAGAACTCTTCGGCATCGACGATTTAGAAAAATTCCGGCGCGGGGTGGAGCTAGTTGGCCCACCCGGCCCGGGCGGACAATGTGGGAACTTTGGGTCGGTTGGGCGAATATTGTGAGAGACTTGTGAGAGATATTCCCTGTAGTCAGTCATGGCGCGCTTCATGGTGAAATCCTTAGGGCTGTAGCTGCAGCGCAGCTATCGAAAATTGATGGGAACCGTCGACCGTCGGGATGCATTTCCCATATGAAAGCGGTTTCGTGAATTTCACTCAAGCAAGAAGTAAGCTACACACCTCCAGTATGTGTTGTACCTGTACTAGGTTATGGCGCGTCGGCCTGTCAAATTATCAGGTTCTTAGCTGTAGTATTAACAAAACGCTTGGCGGAATCAAAAAACCAATGAAGCAGATTCAATAGAGCACAACAAATCGTCACCAGGCCATTTTTCTGCTACTCTTGAGTATTCCCTGTGTAGTGGGACATGCCCGACTGAAAGGGCAGGTCCCCCAACCTAGAGATCGAAGGGGCGGCCCAAAAAAAAAACCGTGCCCCCCCCCCCCCAGCGAGCCAAACGTGGGCCCTTCTCTTGCCGTCGCTCGGACGCCCAAACCCCCGGGCACTCGTCGGCGTCGTGCGCCAGGACACCACCCGTCCGGGACGAGCTCCGGAGGAGGAGCGCGCAGGGGCTCTGCCGGCCACGGCGGGCCAGGGTGGGCCCCGCTGCCTTCGCCACGCGATGCGGGAGGCTCCTCGGGGGGCCCACGGCGGGCCTCGGCGCCACGAGGAGAGGTCCCCCGACCCGGAGCTCGGGGGGCGGCCCGGAAGCCAGAGCAGCAGTGCACGGGCGGACCCGGGCCGGAAGAGCATCTCTCAAGAGCCTGAGAGCCTGAGACCCTCCAGCGACCCGAAAACCAGAGCAACCCTTCCCGAGCCAAGCGTGGTCCTCCTTGCCACGTCTTGACGGTGTACAGTCGGACCCAGGCCAGAAGAGCGTCTCTCAAGAACATGAGACCCCCTCCGCAGGCCAGAACATGCAGAGCAGCCAAGGGCACCCTCCCCAGGACGCACAAGGACATCCATTTCTTCTTGGGTTCGTCGGCGGCGGGGCAGAGGCGGTCCGCTACAGCGTGTGGCAATCCGGGGCAACCGACTGGCTAACTGGCCGGCATGCAAGAGAGGGAAAAGGACTAGGGCGGCCGCGCCGGGCACCGTCCCCGAACCCACCTCGATCTCCTGCCTCGGCCCGACTGTGCCAGGAAGCCGGGCGCACATGGCTGGAATCACGCCCGTCGAGGCCACGCGACGGATGCGCGTTGAGGGAGGCCTGGCCCACACACGGCCACCGTCGAGGGCCGATCGCTGGAGAGGCACCAGGCTCCACCTCTCGCCCAGGCTGGCCGCTTCATGCAGGTCCAACTTCCTGGCCACAGCGGGCCGAGATAGCGACAATAGATGCAGCGTTTCGACTGGGTGGAAAGGCTGTCATTTAGGACCCTGGATAATGAGCGAGGCGCTTTTTGCAAAAAGTTCGGATTCGATTTCCCATGGAACACATATAAGGCACACCCAAAGAAAAACTGCAAACCAGGCAAACCAGTTGAGGAGGACTGGGCCCCTCCCCCACGAAAAGGGCTCCTTCTTGAGCGGCCCGACTGCAGGGGGCATCTCTGGGGGAACCCGTGGGCCTGGATGACGCATGGGGTGCCGCGGCCGTGCCAGGACGGTCTCCAGACATGCGACATGCTGCTTTGCTCCGTGCCGGGGGCCCCGGGAAGCACCGACCTGTTCCCAGGGCCGGTTGCTCACCCTCGGGCAGCTGCCTGATGGCGGTCCCAGGTTCCGGCGAGGGCCTCCCGAGCCCGAGCGCGGGGCCGAGATTCCCGCGCCGCGCTTTCTGTTCCGAAGCGAGCAGGTCTGGGTGGCGACGCCCAGGGAGGATCCGAACCTGATCTGGCAGGCCTGGCCCGCCCTCAAAGCCGCGGAGCGTCATGTGCAGGTCGGCAGCGCGATCGGCCGCCCAGGCACCCATCGATCTCGGTCGATGGATCGGTCGGGCCGGAGGGCGGGGCCCCGCTTGGACCAACCCTGAGACCCGACGTTGCAAAAAAGTTGCAACATTGCAACAAAATCACCACGAGAGCCCCGGACCCCATCTTCCTGCGTCAACTTTCGAGCTGGATCGATCTTTGAGGCTCCCGGGGCCCGAAATTAAGCGAATACGCCCGGTGTGAAAAAATGGCAGCGCCAGGATCTCAGGGAATAGGACCCAGGCCTCCGCAGCAGGCGGCTGTGCACACCGCCACCGCCCTGGGCCTCGGATGTACACGGCGCGCGCGCCGCCCGATCGAGGCGTGGCGGATGGCTACAGCGGGGGCCCGACCACAAGAAACCCTCCACAGGAAACCCAACCCTGAGACCCCAGGGCGTCCCTCGCGTTTGGTGTGGGAGCGTCGCGCTTCCCATGGCAGAAGCATCGAAACCCAAGACACCCAGGGCAACCTGGAGGCAAGCAGGGTGCTTCTTGGCATGGGTCTCCACTGTGTGCAGGTGTGGCTGGCCTTGAAGGCCCTGGACCTGAACAGTTCTCGTGTAGGCGGCGTGCGCACCGGCGGAAAGGGGCGTGGCGGATGGCCACGCAGATGTGGCTGGCTTCGGAGGCCCTGGATCCAAACACTACGTCATGTAGATGGCGTGCGCCCCCCCAGATCGACGCGTGGGGGATGGCTGTATATGTATATGTATATATATATATATGTGTGTATGTATTCACCTGGGGGATGGCTATATGTATGTATGTATGTATGTATGCATGTATGTAAGTGTTTATGTATGTGTGTATGGATGGATGGATGGATGGGTGTATGTATGTATGCATGGATGTGTGTATGTAAATGTGTGTATGTATGTATCTATGGATGGATTGATGGATGAATGTATGCACGCATGCATGCATGCATGTACGCATGTGTATGTATGTATGTATGCATGCATGCATGTATGTATGTATGTATGTATGTATGTGTGTATTGATGTATACGTGTATGCATGTATGTCAGTACGTATGTGTGTATGTATGTATGGATGTATGTATGGATGCATGTATGTGTGTATGTATATATATATATATGTGTGTGTACGTGTGTATGTGTGTATGTGTGTATGTATGTATGTATGTATGGATGGATGGATGGATGAAGGTATGCACGCATGTGTGTATGTATGTATGTTTTGATGCATGTGTGAATGTATGTGTGTATGTATGTATGTATGTATGGATGCATGCATGCATGTATGTATGTATGTATGTATGTATGTATGTATGTGTATGTGCACGCATGTATGAAGGTATGTAGGTATGCAGGTGTGTAGACATGTATGTATGTAGGTATGTGTATATGTATGTGCGTATGCACGTATGTACGTAGGTACATATGTATGTATGCGTGTAAGTATGTAGGTATGTATATATGTGTGTGCGTGTATGTACATGGATGTATGCATGCGTGTATGTATGTATGCAGGTATATATGTAGGTGTATGTGTGTATGTGTGTAGGTATGTATGCATATATGTACGTATGCATGTTTGTGTGCATGCATGTATGTATGACTGTATGTATGTAGGTTTGTATGCATGCACGCATGCATGCATGTATGCATGTATGTGTGTATGTGTATGTATGTGTGTAGGTATGTGTGCAGGCATGTATGTGTATGTATGCATGGATGTATGTACATGCATGCATCTACACGTACATGTGACGGGCGTCGGAAACCCTGGATCTAAAGCGTGCCACCTGTTTTAGCAAGGCATCTATACTTCCGCCAGCTTCCGCCGGCTGGGCCGCCCTCCACCATCCGTCGAGGAAGAGCAGGCAGCCGCTCGATCCGTCGAAGGCGAAGCCCGTTCTGATGCGGCCCACGTGCACAAACAAATACACCCCAACCCAGGGGTTGGGGTACAAGAGGCACGCGCGCCAAGGATCATACAATTACGGGCGCAGATGGGGGGCCACGGGGCGGAGGGGGTGGGGGGGGGGGGTGCTTGGTCGGTCGGTCGTAATACGCAGACGGCAAGCCACGGGGGGAAGGGGAGCAGGGGGACGGGAGGGGACGGTCGGGCAGAAGGGGGGGGGCACGGTCGGTCGGTCGGAATAAGCATAATAACCGCCTTCTGTGGGAGGTCTGCTAAGGGTCGTGCCCTTGACAAACGGCCGCAGGTAGACCTGGAGCTCCTCTAAGTCGAGGGTCTGGTTGCCATCCTAGGCTCGACCCGTGTGCCCGCCTCTGGCTACTGGGGCGTGTGCAGCCCATCGGAGGAATGAGAGCAACAAGCGTAAGATCTCAAGCTCTCGGCACGCGAGGCTCGTCATGATTGTTGGTCGATTGCTCCTCGAGCCTGAGGTCTGGACCTACTGAGCTCTCGTAAGATGTCTGGGCTCTTGCCCGAGAAATACCAGAGTGGGTACCACCTTGTCCTAACGTGGCATCGGGGATATTGAACGGTTGCTCCTCATGCACACGCAGCACATGCACCAGGTGATCACGATCCACTTGATTCGCAATTCCAAAGTGATGTTGGTTTCCCGTACGCTGCGCCACTATTCCATAGCGCGGCGCACCGACACGTGCCAGCACCGCGTAGGAGGGCACATACTATCATACGATACCGTTGCGCTAACAATAGCAACACGTATGGCTGACTGGCTGGCGTCATATACCCTTTCCAGTTAAGTATGAAAGTGCCCAGAGCCCTGAATTACAGAGGGCGAGGGAGAGAGGTGAGGAGCAGGATGAAGAGGAAACTGCTGGATGCTGGATTGTGACTGCGATTCCCATGGTGGCCTGCACCGTGTGCACCGTGTGGGCAAGATGAGGAGAGGAGAAGAAGAGAGGACAGGACGAGGACCAGGAGTAGAAGGGAAAGAGGAGCCAAGGGCAACTCTCTGGTAGCAAATATTATCCCCCCTCTTCCCCTAGCCATCCGCCTCCACCTCATGCTCTCATCCTTCATACCCTCCCGGCTGGAGCCGAAGCACCCGCAGCGCAGAGCCCTCCGTCGATTGGTAGTACAGCACCCCAAGACCGATCCACACATCCGAGGCGGCGCATCGCGACAGAGCGTGGATACGCGCAAGTTCCCGTGGTGACGACGTCGGCTCTCTGACGCCGCATGGATCGCTCGACCTCGAGCGATCGCGGCGGTCCGCCACGCATATCGTTCGACGCCGGCCGATGCCAGGCAACTGGCGGCGCTCAGCCTGGAACTCTGACCGCCCGCGCTGGGGCCACCACCACGTCAGCGCTGCGCGAACCTGCCGCAGAGCCACGGGGGGCACAGCGCGCCGCGTCGCGCGAGACTGCAATGACGTCGGATCGGCACTCTGGATGGGGAAATCATCGCCCCCCCTTGGATCCGCTGGGGGGGTTGGGCACGTGCTGTCGGAACGGGTGGAGGGTTGGAGGAGAAGGAGGAGGAGGATGAGGAGGAGGAGGGGAGGAGGAGGAGGAGGAGGAGGAGGAGGAGGAGGAGGAGGCGGAGGAGGAGGAGGAAGGGGGAGTGTGATGGAGGGAGGCAGGATTGGCGGAGGAGGAGGAGGAGGAGGAGGAGGGAGGAGGAGAGGGGGGGGGATGAGCAAGCTCCGTGGGAAGGTTAGTCGCCCACCCCTCGATTAATATCCCACCCAGAGTACTTTGCGGCTCGGTCCCACCACGCCTCGGCACGACACGCTGTACACTTCGCGGTCCCCAGGCGTCCACGTGCCAAGCCTTTCCGAGCCTCCCGCATCGCGGAGCGGAGCGACACGCTACCCGCTTGTAGGGCAGCTCCAGGGTCAATCCAAAGGCACCCGAGTGATCAAACCCACCGCGCGTCGAGGGGGGGGGACCCGGCTCGGCAGAGGGCAGCCCACGAGCCCCCCCCGCGGGCCCCTCCCCCCGCCCCCTCCCTTACAGAGGACCAGAGGGAGAGGAGGAGGAGGCGGAGGAGGAGGAGGAGCAGAAGGACCAGGAGGAGAACAGAAAGGCGAGGGGGGAGAGAATGACGATGACGACGACGACGACGGCGACGACGACGACGACGACGACGACGATAACGACGAGGAAGAGGACGAGGAGGCAAATGCATGGGGGGAGGAGGAGCAGCAACAGACAAAAAAGCTTGTCGGCTCGCGCGCTCACCCTGCGAAGCCACGGCGCCCCCGACACTCCCGGTGGCCCCGAGAGCTCGCCGAGACCCCTTGGTGAGATCGCTGCTAGAGCGCGTGCAGCCCGCACTGCTGCTGCGATGACGTCAGCGTTCCGTGGATCGCCGCATGGGCTGCCGGTGGCGTGTGCGCGGAGGCATGCGTGCTCGACGTCGAAGGCGGCTGGGGGGGGAGGAAGGGGGCGGGCGAGAGCGAGGAGCGCGAGTGCTTCGGGCCCCGAATCTGGCCGAGATCGGCGCGTCCCCCGGGCACTCCGATCACAGCATCTCCAGCATGGCGGGGATCTGCCGACTCCCGCCAACGCCCGTAAGCCCCACGCTTCCCCTGTGTGAGCCAAAGCCTCTCCCCCCTTTTCCTGGGCCCTCCTCCTCAAGCGTTGCAGTGCGATCTTCGCTCTGGCCCCATCTGAGGGGCTTCGAGCAAAGGCGCCTAACTTCGAGCTTCGCGCTAGCGCGAGTAAGTTCGCGCTGTGGCGCCACCCCCAGGGGCGAAGAGGACGATGAGGAGGAATTGGAGCCGAACCGGGAAGCGTGAAGCGCGAATAACTTCGCGCCCTCGAAGGCGCCCTTGTCCAGGCACCCGGCTTTTCTGTCCTGGGCTCCCCTGCGTGTCACGCCGCACGTGCTCCCTTCGCTCTCCTTGCCATGCTGCCAGAATTCCGCTGCGCCGTCCAGCCTGGTTATTTGTTCGCCCGCGCCATGCCTTAGGTCGGGCATGTCCTCCTATGGGCGGATGTTGGGCCACAGTTTAAGACTAGCCAGGAAACCATCAAAAGTGGTCATACATAGTCGAAGCAACTCTCCAAACTATTTTTCAACACTTTTTAAACATTCCTCCTGTAGAGGGACGTGCCTGGCTGAAGCCATGCCCCCGCTCACGAGGGTTCTCTCGTGCCCATCCAGCGCACTCCTTCGACAAGGAGTGCAGGGGGCGAGGCCGCGACGCGCTGTCTGAGGCTACCCGTCCTCCCATGATGCGGACGTCCCCGCTCGTGGGGAGTCATGCAGCCTTGGAGCTCCCTGACCTTCTCCGAAGTGTGCGTCTGCGGCAGGGTCGCGCACGAATCTGCACACGGGATCGGAAACATGTTCCCGTCGGCGACGAGGCAGAGGCGGTCCGCTCCAACGTGTGGCTATTCGAGGCACTTGAAAGGCGAATTGTCCGGCGTGCAAAGGGAATGAATCAAGACAAGGGCGGCTGCGCGGGAGGAGAAGGGGGATCGGAAAGCACACTGGGCATGGCCCAAGAGTTGTGCAAGGCCCTGGCCCAGTCTGCATCGCATTCTAGCACGTCGGGCGGCTCACATCTATTCAATTATATTGAACTCTGTTAAAAACAACACCCACGTTTACTGAATCCGCAGATCTGGTGTGTGAGTTAAAAAAAACGACCGCCTGAGCATCGGGGCCGGAGGCCGAAGTCGGGGCCGGGGCTGGGGCGGGCCTGGGGCCGGGGCCCAGGCCCAGGTCGGGGCTGGGGCTGGAGCCCGGGCCGACCATTCCCCTCCTTCCCCTCCTCCTCATCCTCCTCCTCCTCCTCCTGCTCCTCCTTCAATTCCTCCTTTTATTCCTTCTCCTTATAGATAACTCCTCCCTGTTGCACCCCGAGGCCAGTCGAAAGGGCGGGCCAGACGTTTCGCCTGAGATTTCCCCACCATGCATGATCCTGAAACTTAATATGTGCAGACAAATCACGGATGGAGGGTGGCCCATTTTCAAAGTGTGGCTCTCGCCTCAGCATCGTGCGCATTCGATTTCATAATCTGTAAAAACTTTATGGGTGGAGGGCGGCCCAGTTTCAAAATGCGACTCTCGCCAGGGCGCCGCGCACATTCGTCTTTACAAAACCTAAGAGCTTTACGGATGGAGGGCGGTCCGTTTTTTAATGAGGCTCTCGACTGAGCGCCGCGCACGTTCGTCTTATATATTTGCAAGAGCTTTACGGGTCGAGGGAGGCCCGCTTTCAAAATGTGGCTCTTGCCATGGCGCCGCGCACATTCGTCTCAAACAGTTGTAAGAGCTTCACGGATGAAGGGCGGCACATTTGCAAAATGTGGCTCTCACGTTAGCTCCGCGTACACTCTTCTAGAAAATGCGCAAGAGTTTCACGGGTAAAGGGTGGCTCCTTTTCAAGATGTGGCTATCGCCTTAGCGCCGCGCACATTCGTCTTAAGAGTGTGCAGCAAATTCAAGGACTCTTATGACAAACGTCCCAGAAATTATGTGTTGGCACGATGTCGGACTGTCCAGGCTCAACAGCCACGCCCTAAAGACAAGAGCACGTAAACAAATCGTGCGCCAAGAACAATGTAATGTACAATGGTTTGTTTCCTACGCGCCCGTAACCAAATTGTCGCCTTATACAAGCGATTTCGCTGCAGAGGGGTGCCTTGCTTTGATTGGGTTGCGGGAGAGTTGGTTACGAAGTGTAATGTGGTCATGATTTGGTATGTAGGCTATAAATTTGGTTACGATTTGGTTCCTGTACATCACATATGGTTACAATGTGGTTACGCTCCACTATGGTTACAACTTGGTTGTGATTTGGTTACGATTTGGTTGCGACGTTCGCGGTGCACCGCGAACGCCTCAACCAACTCGTAGCCAAATCAGGCCCCCCATGGCGGCGCATATGAAACACTGACACCCGAACCACCCAAACCATTCCAGGGACTTCTTGTCTCGCAGCGCGAGGACGAGAGTCTGGTGGGTTTACGCGGAGCCTTTAGAATTCAAGCCACTTCTCCCCACACCTCCACACAATTCAAAGTCTCCCTCTTCAAACTCCCTCTTCCCTCAAACGTTTCTCTGGCTCTCTCACTTCTATAATCTTTCCTGCGAACCTCATCCGTGTCCTTGTCCAGTTGGGCCTCCTTCAAAGCATCCTTCCAACCCTCCTGGCTCTAACCTTGAACCTTGGCGCCAAATCATCACTGTGTCAATACTATTACTCGGCCCGCGTGCTCTTGCCGTGCTTCCGCCCATGCCTCCTCCTATTCCTCTTTCTCCTCCTCCCTCTTCCCCTCCTTTTCCCCCTGCTCCTCTCCTCCTCCTTCTCCTCCTTCTCCTCCTCCCCATCATCATCACCCCTCCCTTCTCAATCCTCCTCGTGTCTGCGTGTGCTCTGTTCTTTTTCCCTCTCCGAATCAGATTCCTCCTCGTCGTCCTGCTTCACCTGATAACGCTCTGTCTCCTCCTCTTCATTAGTCTTCACTTCTAGCTGCTCACTTTTCCTCGTCGTCTTCCACGACGCCTCGCTTTCCCCAGGTCCAACTTCTGCTTCCGCTCCCTTCTTCGTTCTTTCCTTCTTCGCGTGCTCATGATCGCTGTCATTCTCGCCGCCTTGCTCCACTGCCCCCTTCTTGAGCCCAAACGGGAATGTCGAACATGTTCGGTTCGATTTGGTTACGATCGGGTTACGATGTGGTTACGGTGTATGTTTGTTCGGTTATGATTTGGCTACGAAAACTGTAAATATGGTTACGATTTGGTTACGCAGGGATCTTCCCGGGAAGATTTTGGTTACGGAAGTGTTCAATGCGTTTTGATAGCTCAAGTGTGTGAGGGTCGATCGTATACATATTTGTCCCAGTTTGGTTATGATCCACGGTGTTGACGTCCCAAGAATGGTGTACTGGCACGATTCAGGATCGTCATGACGCAATCATAATGGTGATTCGCGGCGTTGATGTCACATGGATGGCGCTCTGGCGCAATTCCGGATTTTCACTTGGGTGTACACTGATATCCCTCCTCCTCCTCCTCCTTCTCCTCCTCCTCCTCCTCCTCCTCCTCCTCCTCCTCCCCCTTCATCCTCCCTCCTGCCTCCTCGATGTGAAGCTCACAAGCTCTTAAACAGGACGAGTTTACACGGAGCGTCCTGGATGGACGACGCAAACCGGAGGCCTTTACAATAGTTTATCCCCGACAGTTGCGGCGCCTCCAACCCCCCCTCGCCTCGACTTCCTTCTCCCCGCCGCCCCCGCCCCCGCACCCGCCCATGCAGTCCACGTCGATTGCCTGAAAGACCTGCGCAAGCAAGCATCGGTATTTGCCGACAAACATTGGGGTACGCCCTGCAATATGGCAATCGGACGACTACGCGCTTCTCGCCATGTGCAGACCAATCAACAACACGATTGCGTCTAGCGGGGAGCATGCTTATAGGCTGTGCAAGCAAGGCTTCCGATAATTGATCTCGGCAGCGAGGCGTCTCGGAGGCAAAGTATTGGTGAAGCGGGGGGGCGACAAAACCTCTGCTCCACCACTGCGATGGGACTGTGAAGGCAGGGGTGTCCTGCCACTCGACGGAGCTTGCGACTCAAAACGGGCGATCCTCGCAAGCGTATTCTGCAAGTGCAGAACTTCTCTGGGTAGCTTGCCCCGATGCAATCAGAAAGCCGGAGTCCTGACCCCAGGATGATGATGGGACGCATGTGACGGGGGAGGCGGACGTCGGTGACGACGGCGAGGAATGAATCCGCCGATCTGGCGTGTGAGTTTTTTTAAAACGACAGCCTGAGCTTTAGCAGCCCTGCAGAGGGGCTCGGGGGAGGAACTCCTAAGTTTTTCCACTGCGGGGCTGGTGCGGGGGATCGGGGCCAGGGCGGGGGTCAAGGGCGAGGGCCAGGGCTGGAGATGGGGCCGGGACCTGGCCCAGGGCCTGGACTGGGGCCACAGCGGGGCCTGGGTCGGGGCTGGGGCAGCTCGAGGCGAAGCACCAGCGAAGCCTGGGCCTGGGGCCCAAGGCCCCGGGGCCGGTGCCGGGGCCGCGGGGCCGGGGCCAGGCTGGTGCCACGGTGGGGACCCGGGCTGCGAGGCCGTGGGGCCGGGGGCAAGGCCGGGGCCGGGTCCGTGGCCGGACCGGGGCTTCCACCCACGAGCCAACCCGTCAGGGAACTGGCCCGCCATCAAACCCGATTGGCGAACGCGACGCAATCATTCAATTCAGCACACCATGCTGCCAAAGACGCTTGCGAACACCCTCCTTCCCCTCCTTCTTTTCCTCCTCCTCTTCCGCCTCCTCCTTCTCCTCCTCCTCCTCTTCCTCCTCCTCTTTTCCCAATCCTCTTCCTCCCTCATCTTCCTTCCTGCCTCCTCGAAGTAAAGCCTTCTGGAGCTTCCCGGATCGGCGGACAGGCCCTCTGCGGCTGCGTTGTGGTCCCAATCTCCCATCACATGCCCGCGCGCGCGCGTTGGATCCAGCGCAGGAGTTAGACAACGCTGCGCAAGAAATCGAATCCTGAGCACCCCACATCTGGACGGCGCCACTTTGGGCATCGGTTCGTTATTCGAGGGCCCAGGGCCTCCAACAGGGCCCCAGGCAGTCGCCAAGAACGAGAAACCGCACGTTACATCAAGCTGGTTCCCCAAATGCCCCAAGATGGCCTCGGATACGATCAAGACGGCTCACGACGGCCACCACCACGGTTCAAGATGGCTCCAAGGCAGCCCACTAAAACTCCAACCAGACCTCCCGGATGCCCTAGAGAAGCGAAGCTCACTAAACCAGCAGCATGGTAACATGAGCAGTCTCTGCCAGTGAAATCCTCGAGCCAGGTTCGAGGCAGTCGACGGCGGCATCAGTTGGCGACGATAATCCATTGGCACAGGGTGCGCCACGCCGCGCGGTCACCTTCTGCCGCGCGAAGCGGGCCTCCGCCGCCGCCGCCGCACCGTTGTAGTGCCAGCGGCAGAAGCTGTCACACACAAGACGTAGGGAAGCCGTAGTGGGTCCCCGCTGGGCGGGCCAGCTTGAGCCAGAAGGGCTTGAGCCCGAGAGGTGAAGCGAGAGGGATGGAGCAGGCCTGCAGAAGCAGGACCAGGGAAAGGGGGGCCCGCGCACTCCTGGGGGCTGAGCAAGCCTAGCGTTTACAGCAAACAACTGAGCTGTCACTGCCAACAGTGATGGCCGAGGAGGCTCGACGGAGGGACGAGGAGGCGACGGCGGCATCACATGACGACGATGCTCTCTCGGCACGGGATGCGCCTCGCCGCGCGCCGACCTTCCGCCGCGCAAAGTGGGCATCCACCGCCCCCTTCAGCAAGCTGCCGTGGTGTTCGTTAACGACGTCAACTAGCAACGCCGTGCTGCTGTGGCCCCTGCCTCTGATGAAGCTGCACCGCACCGCGTGCAATAGGGGCTGCTCTGGCGGGCACTAGCATCTACCTCTTGATGTCGCTACAGCCCTCGCAGCAAGCCGTGCCGGCACCTTATTGGGCCTGGCACGGCTGCGCCGGCGCCCGCTGGTTCAGCGGGGGCCAAGCGCAAGCGCCTGCGGATCGTCTGGGGCGGGCCTCGGCGGGCAGCGCGTCACCTGGGAAAGCGTATCCTTGGGCCGCGTCGTTCGGTCCACTTGATCGCGGCGGGCGCAGAGGCGCGCGGTGGCGCTGCGACCCATCCGAGGGCGGCCAGGCCTCCGAGGCCTGGCCGTCTGCGCGCAGAAGAATTATGACGGCGGTCGCTGCCCGGGCGACGTTAAAGCGACCGTCGGCTGCGCGCGGGCGCATGCCGCTCCTGAGCGCCACGCCGACCGTGACGGCCTCGCAGGGTCGGACCTCCGGCTCGACCTCGGACTCGGGCTCCTGGTCAAGGATTTCTCGGCCGAGCGCAGCGCCGGGCGCCGCTCCGTCAGCCGCGGCGCGGCGGCGGCGACGCTGGCGGCAGCGCCCCCCGCCGCGGCAGATCGCGCCGTCGAGGAGCAGGGCGCCCCGCCAGAGCAGTCGCCGGAGCAAACGCCCCCCTCCGGCGAGCATGCGCCACGAGAGGGCCGCGCCGTGATCCTGGGCGCCGAGGGCGCGTGCTGCAGCGTCTCGAGCTGCTTGCCTAAAGGTAGGGCAGGGGCCCGTCCGAACCGATATTGAAGAGGATGTCCTCGCCGCACCGACAGCGAACGTGGGCCCTGGCGCCGAGGGCAGCGGCGTCGCGCGCGCATGCCCTGTCGGCCGCGCCCAGCGAGATGACCCGCCGAGGCCCGTCGGCCCAACGAATGCGAGCTCTCCTCGCGACGCATTGACTGACTCGAACTCCACTTCGGGATTCTGATTGAACAACGGGGCAGGCGGTGACTCGAGGCGCGCCGAACTCGAGCCAGCCGCGGGCCCGGGCCCCCCCCGCCAGGGCGGCCCTCGGGGCTCGCCCCTGGCCTCAGGTTCCCCGCATTTGGGCGTGGGTTTGGCTGGGCAGTCCTCGCCGGCGCTGTCTGGGACGGTCGTCCGGGGCCGCGGCTGCCGCGGCCTTGCTGGCGCGGCCCCGCGAAGTAACCGCCGGGGGGAGCCGGGGCGGCGAGGGCCGCAGCTGCCCGACCCGCATCTCCCCCAGATGCACGAGGCGCAGGGCCTGCCCATACTGCGGCACCTGGAACGCGCATCCCTGAGCCGCGTCACTCGGTGCACGTAGTCGCGGCGGGCGCAGAGGCGCGCGGTGGCGTTCCGTTCCTCCGAGGACGGCGGGGCCTCCGAGGCCTGGCCGTCTTCGCGCAGGAGCACGGCGGCATCTGACAGGGCGGCGTCGTCGGCCGCGAGCGGGCGCGCGCCGCTCCTGAGCGCCGCGCCGACCGTGGCCGCCTCGCAGGGGCTGTCCTCCAGCCCGACCCCGGATTCGGACTCCTGGTCCAAGATTTCTGCCCGGCCAGTCGCCGCGACGGGCGCCGCTCCGCCAGCCGCGGCGCGGCGGCGGCGACGCTGGAGACAACGCCCCCCGCCGCGGCAGACCGCGCAGCTGAGCAGCAGGGCGCCCCGCCAGAAGAGTCGCGCCCCTTCTGGCGAGCATGCGCCGCGGGAGGGTCGACCCCGGGCGCGTAGTGAATCTGGCGCGTGGGGGCCCACATCGACGATGGCCTTTGAGTCGGGCGCGGGGTGCTCCAAGCTGTGGATATCCCCGCCCTCGACCTTGCGCCCGTGAGAGCGGCCGAGGTGGGCGCGCTCGGGCTCGGCGTGCTCCAAGCGCTGCTTCAACGCTCGAGAGCTGACCGCTTTCGCCGCCGCGTAGCTGATCCACAGCCCTGAACGGTCGGCGCGGTTCACGTCCTGCGGGTCGATGCGGAGGCGGGCCGCGCGTCCGCAGATCCGAACGAGAACGTCGTTGAACTTCCGGCCCGTACCTCGCAATTTGATCTGCCTGCCGAAGCGCTCGGAAGTGGTGGCGGAACTCGCGGATGGGCCTGCCCAGGCAAATGACGTCGGTTACGGCGCTGCCGGTGGCAGAAGCATGCCAACTTCTGCCGCGCCTGGCGAGCGCCGAGGACATGTGAACCCGCCGAGCACAGAGACGCACCAACTGCAGGTGGCGAAGGTGGCCCTGAGGCCATGCACCGTCAGGGCCAGGATCCTGGCGAAGCTCCGGATGACTCCGAACCCCGCGATGAGCGGCCAAGCCGCGCCGAAGAGGTGGACGCATCTGCGGTCCATGATGTATAACAGCCGGGCGACATCCTTTCTTAGCCATGCTGCTTCCTCTTGGGTGAAAGAGGCCCCTCTGAGGTTTTCGACCTCCTCAGAGGTTCAATGTCCTCCCCCTCGACTGTCCCAGGTTCGTTTTTCCAGAGATTCCCAACTTAAGATCCAGGTTCCCCAACCCCCGAATCAGAAAATGTCTGGGGGCGTAAAGTGGGTGTGAGACTGGTTGCCATGCCTTCCCCCGTGGTGGGCTGCCGGCTCGGGTGGCTCGCCAAACTGGGGATCTCCTGCCTGCGGCGGCTCAAGCTCACCAGGCCCCCCGTTCTCGTAGGCCGCGGCGACCCCGACCCGTGCGGGGGCCCCGGCGTTGGCGGGGCCGGGCCAAGTCCAGGCGCGACCCAACGGGGGCCCGCCAAGCATGAACCCGATCGCCAGCATCTCGCACTTGGGCAAGCTGATAAGCCCCGCTGTCCCCCTCATGCCCGCCAGGCAAGCAAGCAGAGGGGTGGCAAGCGACACTCTGCGCGGCGGGCGGTCGCCGATGCCGCGCGGCGGCCGACTTTTGTCCTCTGCCCAGCATGGGCGCACGGCAAGGGTGGCCCGCCACCCGGCCAGCGTCCTGGCGCCGCGCGGCCCGGCATGTCCGCCCGCGTCGGCTTCCGAGGAACCCCAGGATCTCGTGGGTTTCTTGAGTGGGCTGGCGGAGTATAGGCCCCCTGAGGACGACCCCCAGCTTGACCCAGAAAGGCTTGAAACCCACAGGGGAAGGGAGAGAGAGACAGCAGGCAGGAGCAGAACCAGGAAAACACACACACACATTCCTTGGGACTGGGGAAGCGCAGCGTGTTACAGCTGACATCTTTTTGCAGGATGTTCGCTGGTTCGGGCTCCATGCGCCCAGCATGGCCATACAGGTTTCGGGGCACGAACGGGGGGCAGCGTGTTCAAGGCTTCTCAGAAGGATGTTGCGTCGTCTTGTTTGTGTTTTTCCTCCTGTGCTTTCGGGTTTCAGGCTCAAAGGGGGCCTGGTGGTTGGAATTGTTTTGTGGATGGTAACGAGTAAGTTCTTCATTTCTCGGTAGTTACATACCGTAGTCTTTCGTGTGTGGGGTTTATACATCTGTTCCATTTGTGGGCGATTACACATACATTACATATATGTGTGTGTGTGGGGGGGTACGTATCCGCCGACCCCCTTGTGGGGCCACCAGGCTGTAGGACGAAGTTGCTGCTCTCTGCGTCACTTGCAGTGTCAAGTCTCCAATGTTGCAATCCTGCTTTCTGCTTTCTGCTGAAAACTGACGAAGTTCGCGCGAGGGGGGTGGAGCCCCAAACCAACCGATTACCACGTCCGGATCGCGTTCTCGGAATTCATCGGGGGGCGTGGGAAATGTAAAAATACATGAGATTCGCGCCCCCAAACCGCAATCCCTTGTAAGTTATGTAATACTCGCGTCCCCGAGGCCAGAACCCTTTGACAATTACATGATTCTTGCGTTCCCGAGGCAACACACCATTAGACATTACGCAATATTCGCTGCCTCGAGGCCATACACCCTTGCAAATTACGCCGTAGTCGCATTGCCGAGGCCAAGAATGCTCCAAAGCGCCCGGTTCCAAGACGGCCAAGAAGGCCCCCAAAGGCCCCAAGAGCGCTCCAAGAGGCCTCTCGAGAGAGCCCCAAGAGGCCCAACTCGTCGATTATATGATTGTGTTTGAAAGATTTTGGCCTTCTCGCATTGTCGGCTTTCCGACGCTCCAAGACGGCTCACGACCGCCCCAAGACGGGCCAAGGGACCTCCAAGAAGGCCCCAACACGGCCCAAGAAGGCTCCAATATTGCCCAAGTAGCGCTCGAGACGGCCTAAGAGTGCTCCAAGACGGCCCCCAAAGGTGCCCAAGCAGGGGACCACACACCGTAAATTCTAAACTTGTGCCCAGGAAGCCCCAAGAGGCCGCCAAGAGGCCCCAAGCTGCCCCAAGAGGCGCCCAAGACGCGCCCACGAGGCCTCCAAGAGGCCCAAAAGATACAACACGAGGCCCCACGAGGCCCCCAAGAGGCGCCCAAACCGCCTCCGAGAGGGCCCCGAGAAGCTCCCCATGACACCCCAACACAGATGCAAGAGGCCTCAGACCCACAACCCAGGCACGGTGGCGGGATGGGCCGGAGGCTACTCGGATCCGCCGCCCCCTGCTGGCTTGCCACAGGGGTGCCCGGCGTGCTAGATCCTTTCGATTTGGGCTGTTTTAGAAAAACTCCCCAGGGCTTCGGCCCGTCCCGCCGGCCACCCGAAAGGCCGCACAAGGCAGCATGAACCAGCCCAACGTCCACAACAAATTCTCCAAGACGGCCCAAGATGGCCTCCAAGATGGCCTCCAAGATGGCCTCCAAGATGGCCTCCAAGTCGCCAAAGATGGTCCAAGATGGCTTCCAAGACGGCCCGAGAGAGTCCAAGATGCCTTCAAGTTTGTCCAAGAAGCCTGCCATACGGCCCAAGATGGCTCCGAGATGGCCTAACTGGTCAAGAGGCCACCTAGAGGCCTCCAAGACGTCCTGCAGGAAGGCCCGAAGGGCAAAAATCATTGATTTGCCTTAGGCGTTTGAAGGATGTTGGCATCTTCTTCTCACCAGCTCTTCGACGGCCCAAGACGGCCCAAGAGGCCCCCAACATCGTCCCAAGAGCGCCCAAGAGGCCTTCAAGATGGCCCCATGACAGCCCAAAAGGACCCCAAGAGGGCCCCAGAAGAGCCCAAGACGGCCCAAGATGGCCCCGACGACGCCGAATATGGCCTCCAAGACGGCCAAGATGGCCTCCAAGATGCCTTCAAGACGGCCAAGAAGGCCTCCAAGACGGCGAAGATGGCCCCAAGATGTACCCAAGACGGCCCCAGATGGCCTCAAGATGGCCTTAGACTGCCCAAAAGGCCCGCAAGAGGCCTCCAAGACGGCCCAAGAGCCCTCCAAGACGTCCTCCAGGAAGGCCCGAAAGGGTCAAAATGGCCTCCAGACGGCCAAGATGACCTTCAAGATGCCTCCAAAGCGGCCAAGATTGCCCAATTGAGCCCCAGAGTGCCTCAAGAGGCTCCCAAGAGGACTCTTCCTCTCTTCCCCTTTGTCCTCACGTTTCTCCTCTTCCCCAACCTCCTCCCCGTGTTCCCCGAAAGCTTTCCAAGCCGATTCGGGGAACACTCGTTCCGAAAGATTGGCAATGATCTGACCCAACCTTCGGCCAGCAGGCCCCAAGACGCCTCCAAGAGCTCACAAGAGCCTCCAAGGGGCCCCGAACACGCCCATTCCTCATTCTCCTCCTCTTCCCCGTCCTCCCCCACGCATTCCCTGAAAGCTTTCCAAACCGATTCGGGGAACACATGGTCCGACAGCTTGACAGGGCTCTGGCCTCAACATTCGGTCACAGAAGCGCTTCCGAACGGGCAGGGGGCGGCGGTGACTCGCCGTAGGCGTCTTCGATAACGCCAACGTCTCCATCTGCGATGGTGATTCCTTTCCGCCCCCGCATGATGTTCCCAGATGCGCCAAGGCAGCACCGACACGCACCGACGCGACTCTGATAGGTCCCATTCTGATAGGGAAGGGCCCTAGCGCAGGGGGCGAAGCCCTTACGTATCGATTCCTCTTGTGCGGGGCGGTGCACACTGATCCGTTTTATGGCGGGGGAGGGGAGGGTCTGGCCCTGGGGGAAAGGTACCAGCAACAAAACAAGTACACCTGAATCCACTGGTTCATTTTTTCGGGCGGGGGCACGAAAAAAATACCAGTGGAGCAAAGGGGGCCGTTTCACAATCTTCGAGCCGTTCCCCCATGGCCCAGCCCTTGAGGAAGCTGGCAGCGCCAGCAACCGTCGGCGCCAGGGTCTGTCGGCAGCAAGTCCTCCTCCTCCTCCTCATTCTCCGCCTCCTCATCCTCCCCCTCCTCCCCCTCCTCCTCCTCCTTCTCCTCCTCCTCGAAATTATCCCTCCTCTGTTCACCCTTTTCCTGCCCTTTCATCTTGTCCCCCCCCGCAGTATAAGGAATCAATGTGTATAATAATCCTGTACTCAGGACGTCTTACTAAACATTCCGTACTAAGGATACCTTACTCAGGATCCCCCCGTAAGGGACCTTAATGAATGCTTTGTTATAAACAAGACCCCATGTAATAGTCCTGACAAGGATTCTTCACACAAAAATGGTAGCCAGGAGTCTCTATCAAGGATTCCTGGGTAAAAAAGGACTCCCGCATAAGGAAATATTGCTCAGGGCTCCTTACTCCTGCCAACAAATTCCCCAAAAGTGTTTTCACTGAGAATTCCTTACTAAGGGCTCCTTGCCGAGAAGTCCTTATTCAATGTACTTTACGAAGGGTGTCCCAGCCCGGATTCCTTCACAAGAGCTCTTCGCTGAGGATTACCTACGCAAGAATCCTTTTACTAAGGAGGCGCTACACAAGGAATTATTCTTGAAGGCTCCCGAACCCGAATCCGTTATCAAGGGTCACGTTTTCATGATGCCTTAACACGGATACCCCACGAAGGATTTTTCCACCACGGACATGTGAGTAAGGCATGTTTGACAAGGGTTCCTCCGGAATGGGCTCCTCGCCTAAGAAACCATATTGTGGACCCCTGGCTCAAGATTCCTGACAAGGGAGTCCTGCCTGAAACCCCTTATTACTGACCCAGTATGTCGGACCCCTTCTTTGCGATTCCTTAATCGGAGCTCCTTCTTGAGGGTTCCATAGCCAGGATTCACTACCAATGGTTCCTTCGTAATGGGTCTCTTCGTATGGAAGCCTTACTCACGGCCCCCTGCCAAGGACTCCTTCAAAAGGTTCCTTCGGGAGGATGTCTTACTAAGGATTCTTATTTGAGGTCTTCGCTGGGGGAATTCCTTCTTGCGGGTACCTCACGAAAGACTCCCCAATTCAGGATTCCTGATTAAGAACCCCGTGCCAAGAAGTCCCCGACTGAAGGATCCTTACCCAAGACGCGCGAGTGCGGAATCAGTCGGTAGGGTTCCCTCGTCGGGGCGCGCTACGAAGGATATTATACTGAGGGCCCCTGAGCAAGGGTTCCTTTATTAAAGGCACCCGATTCAGCATTCCTCACTACGGATACCATCTTCATGACCCCGTGGTGGAACCACCTTAGTAAGGGTTCTTTTCGAAAGATCCCTTGTAGAAGATTCCGTACCAAGAATTCCGCAAACCAGTTTCCTGACTAAGGATTTCGTACTAAAGGGTGCATTACTAAGGGTAACCAAGACTCACTATCACAGGTTCCTGGGTAACGGTGCCCTCGTGAGGAAATATGATTCAAGGCTTCCTACCATGACCCCATCAAAAGGATTCCCGATTGATGATTCCTTACAGAGGATTCCGCTTGAAGGGTTCCTTACTGAGAATCATGTATTGGAAGAACCCCTTACGAAAAATTCCCACCCATGCTTCCTGAGCAAGAATTCCTTACGAAAGGTTCCCTACCACGGAATCCTTACTAAATAGGCGCAACTAAATGGTTCATTCGCGGGGGGCCCTCGCCAAGATTCGCCATGAAGGATTCATTACCGAGGATGCCTTGAAATGGGCTCCTTTGCTAAGGGCTCCTTACAACGCATTCCTGACTACGGGTGTCTTACTAAAGGCCCCCCCCGTAAAGACACCTTAGTGAGGCATTCTTGTCTCAGGATCCCCCATGTGAGATTCTTCTTTCTTACGGACCCCTTACGTGAGACCCTTGATTTCGAATTCCTTTCGAAAGGATCCCTGACTAAGGGTTACCAGCATTCGGTATCAAGGACTATGTAGTAAAGGGTCCCTTTTGCAAGGGAATTTTGCTCACAACCCCTTACGAAGGACTCCTTCAGGATGGTTTAGTACGGAAGGTTCCTTACGATGGTCACCTTATCAAAGACACCGTACTAAGAATTCCTTCGTGCGTATTTCGTACGAAGGGCTCTGATTGCGGACCCGTGATTAAGACACCTGCGCAAAAGGGTTGTGTTGTAATGGTTTCTTACGATGGATCCGTCATGTCATATTCCTCACGAAAGAACCCAGAATACGCGTTCCTCACGAAAGGTTTATTGATGCGGATGTACGATCAAAGATTTCATAATCGGGGTTTCCCCGACCGGAAACGTTACTAAGGGTTCCCGGCTAAGGATTCATTAGCAAGGATGTCTTACGAATGGCATTTTTTTCCACACGTGTTTCTTGATGAGGGTCCCTTACTAAGGACCCATTACTAAGTAGTTCACATGATGAGTGAAGTTAACAGCAAGAGAAGCATGGGCACCGATATGTCCGCGCGTCCGTATATGTGTATGTATGTATGTATACATATATATATATATATACACATGTAGATACCATCCACTCGTTAACACTGTCTCTCTCTCTCTCTCTCGCTCGGTGCATATATATACACACACGTATATATCAACCTTGAGAACAAACCATGGAAACACGCTTCCAATTAGTGTCTCAAAGCCGGCCTTGCAGACCTCCGAAATTGTCACAAGACGACCACAAGGGTTCCCACATAGCGTCTCCCAAGATTGCCCAAGATCGGCACAAAGCGTCCCGAAAAAAGGTTTCAAGAGGGGTCAAGACGGCCCGAAAAAGCCCACAAGCGGCCTGAAAGGGCTCCACGACGGCCCCAAGGGGCCTCCAACACGACCTCGGCGGGCCCGCCCGTCACGCTTATTCTCCTCGTCCCGTTCCCACACTCCTCGTCGTCGTCATCGTCGTCGTATTCCTCCTCATCCTCGTCCTCGTTCTCCTTGTCCTCCTCGTCCTCCTCGTCCTCCGCGGGACCGCTCGCACAATGTCCTCGCTGGTGCCTCCAGGGCGGGGGGCTATGCGGTTCACTGCGGCGAGCGGCTGGCAAGGATGGAAAAGAGAGCGGAGAACGACGAGGACGCGGGGGACGAGACGGACACGAACGAGGAGGAGAAAGAGGAGGATGAGTAGGAGGAGGATGAGGAGGGGGAGGAGGAGGAGGAGCGTAAACCCAAGAATTACCAACGATGTTGGAATACACCTTCCCCGAAGCTCCCTCTTCAGAAATTTCTACAACGGTTTATTTCCACAGAGGGACCTGCCTCGTTCGAAGACATCCGGTAAGACCCTGCAGCATGCCAAAACATTGTTCTCGGCATTCCAACGCCACGGATAAACCTGACTGTTGCGTCTTGACGATCCTGAACCGCGCCAGAACGCCATTCCTTGGAATTCAACGCCGCGAATCACCATAACTGTTCCGACCCCATAATCGTGAACCCGTCCAAAACATCGTTTCTGGTACGTAAACCATGGGAATCCGTGAATGTGCGCGGCGCTTGGGCGAGAGCCACATTTTGAAAAGGAAACGCCCTCAATCCGTGAAGCTCTTTTGCAAATAGTGAACATGACTGTGCGCGGAGTTAAAGCGAGAGCCACATTCTGAAAACGACCCACCCTCAACCCGTGAAGCTCTTGCACATGTTGAAAGCAAATGTGTTTGTTGCCAAAGAGATAGCCACATGTTGTAAACCACCCGCCCTCAATCAGCGAAACCCCTGCAAATGTTGATAACCAATGTGCGCGGCGCTGAGGCGAGAGCCACATGTTGAACGCCACCCGCCCTCAATCCGTGAAACTCTTTAAAGTTTGAAAGCGAATGTGCGCGGCGCTGAGGCTAGAGCCACATGTTGAAAACCAACCACCCTCAATCCGTGAAGCTCTTGCAAATTTTGGGAACGAATGCGCGGTGCGCTAAAGCGAGGGCCACAGGTGGAACACCACACGTACATAATCCGTGAATGTCTTGCGAATTTTACAACGGATGTGCGCGGCGCTAAGACGAGAACATCATTTTGAAAACAGCCCGCCGCCAATCCATGAAACACTTGCAACTTGTGAAAACGAATATGCGCGGCGCTGAGGCGAGAGCCACAGCTTGAACACCACCCGCCCTCCATCTGCGAAGTTCGTGCCACATTTTAAGCTTCAGGTTCATAAATGGTGAGGGAGTCACAGGCGAAACGCCCGCCCCGCCCTAAAAACTTGCCTCGGGGTGCGACAGGAAGAAATTACATATAAGGAGGAAGGATGGAGAAGGAGGAAGAAGATGGGGAGGAGGACCAGTGCAAACCCAAGACTCATCAACGATGTTGGAACAAACCCTCCACACAACCTCCCTCATCACTGGCCCCATTTAAGGGTTCACGTTCCACGGTGGGAGACAACCGTTTGAAGATCCTGATTCTCGGGCCTCTGACACAACGGATCAACCTGACGGTTGCGTTTTCACGACATTGAACCACGCAAAAAACACCACTCCTGGGACATCGGTGTCGCGAATTAATATAATGTTGCGTATTCATAATCATGTATCTCTTTAAAACATTAGCTCTGGTACGATGATAATGGGAATCCGTGAAACTCTTGCAGAATTGCACGAACGAATGTGCGTGGCGCCAAAGCGATAACCACATTTTGAAAACGAGACGCCCTTAGTCCGTGAAACTCTTGCAACTGTTGGGAACGAATGCGCGCTGCGCTAAGGCGAGAGCCACATGTTGAAAACCACATGTCCTCAACCCGTAAGCCTCTTGCAAAGTTTAACAACGAATTTGCGCGGCACTGAGGCGAACGCCTCATTTTGAAAACCGCCCGCCCTCAATCTGCAAAACACCTGCAACTTGTGAGGACGAATATGCGCGGCGCTGAAGCGAGAACCACAGCTTGAAAACCACCCGCCCTCCATCTGCGAAGCTGGTGCCACTGTTTAAGCTTCAGGGTAAGAAATGTCGAAGAAGTCCCAGGCGGAACTACTGGATCGCCCTTTCGACGGGCCTCGGGGTGCGGCAGGGGGAAACTGTTCATGAGGAAAAGAAATGGAGGATGAGAAGGAGGAGGAAGAGGAGGACCATCACGGCTAAGAGGGAGGCTAAGGGTTGGCCGGCCCGACCCTAACCCGAAACCTCGTGGCATTGGGCCACCAACGTTCTCCACAGCGGCCGCGGGCGGGGCGCCCCTGTGGAGAGAGCCTGCAAGCGCTCCACTGGCGTGCAACATGGTATCGCCCAACAGCACGCTGCAATGAAAAGGACGGCTGGCCTCGCCTGGCTGACGGAACCCCTAAGCTCGAGTTCCAGGGCTGGCTGCGCGTCACCAGCACCGCCAGTCAGGACGAAACAAAATCCCAAATCGAACCTGCTGCGGGCCTAATTAGGCGCAGCTGCAGCACCATGCTGCAGAGGAAAGAACGCCCAGCGCTCCTTCCCCCTGAGTCGGGGTGCCTGGCACGCGTGCGGGGCCGCGCGCGCACGCACACACGCGCAAGTACGCAGAGTCTCTGGGGCGACGCCAGGACGACTCGACGCTGCCCTGGAGTAGACACGACCCCTGGTGTAGAAAACGCCAGGACGGTGGGCAGGCCGCGTCCCTGGTGTGGGCAGGAGGTAGAGGAGGAGGAGGAGGAGGAGGAGGAGGAGGAGGAGGAGGAGGAGGAGGCGGAGGCGGAGGAGGAGGAGGAGGAGGAAGATGAGGGGTGGTGGTGGCTTGGGAAGGCGTCTGGTGTGGCCGCGGGCACAGCCCCTCTAGCGGCGCCTCTCGTGCAGAGATGGCTGGGGGACAGCTCACCAACTGTCACAGGGGTCCAGCGCCAGCAGCGTTTAGGTGCAACTCGGTCCAACAGACAACCGAGGGCGCTCCCCCCTGGGACGACTCCAGCTCCGCCTCGACCACAGGAAGGACCGCCTGCGCCCCCCTCTACAATCATCTGCGAAGCGGGCATCCGCAGAAAACTCTCCCGGGGCAAGAGGGGGAGTGGGGCGCCTCCAGGGCGGCTCCGGCGGCCTCAAGTGCCGGGAGGTCACTGGCAACGCAGAGCGGGGATGGGCAGTGTGAGAGCCCAAGACCCCCCGGCTCACATCCACTCGGGCCCCACCCATCCGAACCAACCCTGATGCAACCGCAGGGCGCAGCAGCGAGGCTTTAAAGGGGCTGGAGGGGGCCGTCCCCGGGGTGCGGCTCCCCCGGGGTGCGGCTCCCCAGGAGAGGGGGGGGAGGTGGGGCAGGAGGGGGAAGGGGAGGGGGAGGGTGAGGAGGAGGAGGAGGAGGAGGAGGAGGAGGAGGAGGAGGAGGAAGGCAAGGAATCATGCGGACGACGACGAAGAGATCGAGGACAAGCAGGATGAGGAGTAGGTATATCGGGGGCAGGGGGTGGGTTGGGGGCGAGGGTGAAAGGGGATTGAGGGGGAGGAGGAGGAGGCCAGGAGGGAGCGGAGGAAGGAGCGAGATAGCGCCAGTGACGCAGGGGAGGCCCGACTCTGAAAATGCGGCGCTTGCTCTCCATCCCTCCCCCCCACCCTCCCTCCTCCCTTTCTCCCTGCCTCCTTTGCCGCACACCCTCCCCCTCCCGCCCTCCCCCCTCCTCCCCCCTCCACTCCTATTTCGAAGCCTGCCTTCCGCCTCCCTCCCTCATTTGCGTCCTCCCCGAATTCCCTCGCGCCCTCCCCTTCCGTTGTACCATCCATCACTCTCTCTCCCTCCCTCCTTACCCCACTCCCCCCCACATCCAAATCTCAGCGTGCCCTGGTACGTACGCAGTCGGGGAGAACGCCATCGGTCTTCTGTTTGGACCCATGGGTGCCGCAGCGCTGGCGATTGCCAGCGCACGAAAATCAAGGCAGCTCCAAGGTCGGAATGCACCCACCCATTTTGCTCAATATCTATAGGAAGAGAGGACGGATTGAGGGGACGGCGGTCAGCAGATAAGGGTGGCAGTGGGAGAAGCACAATGGAAAATCCCACCAGCCGTCGGGGTGTTAGTGGTTTAGGGAATTACCTCTTCTATATTCCCTCTTCCCTTTTAGGGAAGGGCGTATCCCTGTTCGGGAGAAGGAGGGGGAGGGGGAGGGGGAGGAGGAGGAGGAGGAGGAGGAGGAGGAGGAGGAGGAGGAGGAGGAGGAGGAGGAGGAGGAGGAGGAGGAGGAGGAGGCGGAGAAGGCGGAGGAGGAGGAGGAGGAGGAGGAGCAGCAGGAGGAGGAGGAGGATGAGGGGAGGAGGAGGAGGGGGAGGAGGACAAGCTAGGTGCGCTCGCGTCATATCTGACATCCTACCCCTCCCTCCCATCCCTTACCATGGCGTAGATCCCCTCTCTACTCGCACAGTCGGATGTCGAGCAGGGCAATGATCCCGAAAGGGTACGCGATGCATTGTAGAGCACGGCATGGCATGGCGTAGAAGAGCACCGCAAAGCGTAGTATGTCACAGCATGGCGTGGCGTGGCGTAGTGAAGAATTGCATCACAAAGCTTTGCAACGCAAAGCATGGCATCGCACAGCGGCCCCGAACATAACATTGCATAGCATGGCGTTGAAGATCAAAGCGTAGCAGGGCATAGCACGACGTGGCACTTAGGCACTGCATATCACAGCTTCAGCTGAAGGCATGGCATCGGGCAGCGGAACGCAACCTAGCATTGCATTGCATGCCGTGGCATGGCACGGGAAATGACGCCAGCGCTGCAGCGGGAGCACGATTCGGAACGAGTGGAAGCGCGGAAATGAGGCCAACGCTGCAGCGGGAGCACGATTCGGAACGAGCGGAAACACGGAAACGAGGCCAACGCTGCAGCGGGAGCACGATTCGGAACGAGCGGGGCCCGAAAATGAGGCCGGCGCCTCAGAGAGAGCAGCATTTTGAAAAAAATGCAAGCGAAAACCCAACTCCAGGGAATCCGGTGTAAAAAACAATACGCGGAGGGGGCGAACACTCCCAACCCGTCATCAGGGGAAGGAGGAGAATAGTATTCATCAGAGTGAGGGGGCCGAACGGTCATTCACTGTCCCTGGGTGCGTGGCTGAAGTGGAATTCCGCGGTGCGGATTCTCGTTGTTGTTGAACATTATTAATTCTAAAGAATAATTGTTGTTGGGCCCCCTGGTGCGCGCCCCCCCCGCCGCGCCTAGGCCGCAGCCACGTTTTCATCATTTTCGTGAGGAAGCCTCAGGTAATTCGAGGTGATCAAGATCCGGTTGTTTTGTTGTAATCCGTTTTCCCTTGCAAAAAACACTATAAAATGACATTTCTTGTTCTAATATAATCAAATTTCAAGAATCCCTTGCAAAAAATAAGGTAAAGTGGACATTCGCGCGCGCAAGACGAAATCCTTCCAAAAGCTTAGTGTTCGGAGCGATTTTAACATAAAAACATCAAAAAACCAATGGTTTTTCAACAAAAAAATGTCAAAATCTCATCCCGCGCGCTCTTGCGGATTCGTAGGAAACCCAACACTTTTTAAACATTTCTGTCAAACGGGCTTTTGCGAGCAACTTTTTCGAACTTCTGCGACAACGGTTGCGCACCTGCCAGGGCCATCATCCCTGTCAAATAATACCATGCGGGACAGATTCGTTTTTTTTGCGGGACACACCGCCCCGAATAAGTGACCAAGTTCTGTGGGTGTGTACCCCACGCCAGTGTAGTAGCCACGGTCGTCCGCACGCCACGAAGTGAAGTGTCCCAACGTCATAGGGCGGGAAGCTGGGTTTGGGTGGTCGCGAAGAGTCGTTTGGATATTTGGTAGAGCTTGTAATGCCCCCCCACGAAGTGGGGGTATTGCCTGGTGTCGTATGAAAACCCTGGCACTGGGGAGAACACCACGCGTTCGGGTAAAATGATTGTTGTTGTTGTTTGTTGTTGTTGTTGTTGTTGTTGTTGTTGTTGTTGTTGTTGTTGTTGTTGTTGTTGTTGTTGTTGTTGTTGTTGTTGTTGTTGTTTGTTGTCGTCGTCCCGCCCGCAACCCGCCCCGCGACCCACCCGCGACCCACCCCGCGACCCACCCCGCGACCCACCCGCGACCCATCCGCGACCCACCCCGCGACCCACCCCGCGACCCACCCCGCGACCCACCCCGCGACCGACCCCGCGACCCACCCCGCGACCCACCCCGCGACCCGCCCACGGCCCACCCCGCGGCCCACCCCGCGACCCACCCGCGACCCACCCGCAACCCACCCGCGACCCACCCGCGACCCACCCGCGACCTACCCCGCGACCCACCCGCGACCCACCCGCGACCCAAACCACGTGCAAGGTACAAACCACAATTTTCGGCGCCTGCGGCGGGCTTTTTTTGCATCCCTTCCAGGTGGAGAGCCCGCGACCCACCCCGTGACCAACTCGCGACGCACCGCGACCCAAACCACGTTCAAGGTACAAGCCACAATTTTTGGCGCCTGCGGCGGGCTTTTTTTGCATTCCTTCCAGGTGGAGAGCCCGCGACCCACCACGTGACCAACTCGCGACCCACCCGCGACCCAAACCACGTTGAGGGTACCAACCACATTTTTCGGCGCCTGCGGCGGGCATCTTTTGCATTCGTTTCAGGTGGAGAGACCGCGGCCCACCGCGGGCATCTTTTGCATTCGTTTCAGGCCACGAGGTCCGCCGGCTCGACGACGCCCGCGTCGCCCGCGCCCGCCCCCTCACTCTTATCCGCAATTGCGGGGTGCTACGCATTGAGTAATCGTGGAGGAGGAGGAGCCCAGCGTACCCAGGGTCCGCTCCACCCGCCTACGCAGCGGGGCCGAACGCACCTGTGGCGGGCCGCGGGGGCACGGGCCTCGACGTGCGTGTCGGGGACGGGGTCGTCATAGACGACGGTCGGAAAGCCGCATTTAATTGCTGAAGAACGGGGCTGGGAGCAGCAAGGGGGCGAGGCGGCGGGCGCGCGAGCGGAGGGGTGTGGCCACTCGACGGAGCGAGCGACGGAGTGAAGGCGGGAAACAACGATGGCACAAACGCGGAGGGAGGGGGAGCAGGCGGGGGGCAGGCAGCGGCAGGTGCAGAGCTCAACGGAGCGAAGGACGAGGTGAGGGAGGAAACGCAAGAAAACCCCAAGACATGATGCGGCGCCGTGGGATAGACGGACGCAGCGTGAGCAGGATGCTGGAGAGGAAGCGCCTCAGAGGAAGGAAAGACGGGCGCAGGATCAGAACGGGAAGCGATCGACAGCGTGAACGGCGGAGTGATGGCGGGCAAATACAAGGGCACAAACGCGGGAGGAGGGGGAGCAGGCGGGGGGCAAGCAGCGGCAGGAGCAGAGCTCATCAACGAAGCGAAGGACGGGGGAAGGAAGGGCGACGGTGACAAGTCTTTTCCCGCATGGCATTCACGTGGAGAGGAGCCCGACGTCGGTGAGGCCGTCGAAGAGAGTGTCGCCCTCTGGGAACCCGACGTCGCCGAGGTCGGCCACGAGGGAGCAATACGCGGGGAGGGAGTCGCCATACGAGGGGTACCCAACGCCACTGGAGTCGGCGGAGTCGCACTCAGGGTCCCCGTCGAGCACGAAACTGCAGACAAGGAAACAGGAGCACAGGTCGGCCAAGGAATAGAAGCACACATCGGAGTCGTCGCCAGAATACACCCCTGCCGAGAGCGCCTCGCAACCAGGGACGCCACCGAGCCAGAGACCTTCCCCTCGCAACTTACTCGAGCCTGTGGCAATGGGATCGAGGAGCACCCATGCACAGGACTTTGCGTCCTGACAGCCGTCCTCCACGGATGTGCGAGTTGGGGAGCACAGCGCGCCATGTGAGACCACTCCTCGCAATTCACTCCAGATGCCTGAAGCGACGGGCTCGAGGAGCACCCTCCGCCGGGACTTAGCGTTCTGACCTCCCGTGTCGCAGTGCCAGGGGACAAATGCAGCAGATCCTCGCAATTTACTCTAGATGCCTGGACATATGGGCACGAGGAGCACTCATTGCCAGGACTTAGCGTTCTGACATAATCAACATACGACCACCGAGGCGACGACTGAGCCTGCTCGAGGAGCACAGGACTTTGCGTTCTGCCAGTTTCGAGGCCGTCGCGGTCGTCAATGTGCCCAACTCTGGAGGGCGTCGCTATCAGAGTCGTCGGGGTTCCAGGCATGGAGGGAGGAGTGACACTGCCGTCATCAGTGTGCACCGTGGGTACGAGCCGAGGGGTAAGACACGGTGAAAGACCAACATCCCCGCCCACGCCAGGTCCAGAGTAGCATTCCTCATCTGCCAGAAGACCAGTGTCAACGCGGGGCTCACTGTCAGATGTCTGGCCCAACGTGACATGCTCATGACTACCAGCTGCTTCACCAGCACCGTCATCGGGATCTCCAGGCTGGTCGGGATGCTGTCTGTCATCTTCATCATCGCAGGATGAGGTCGAGGAGGTCGTCGTGGGTTGCGGCAAGCGGTGAAGGATCAGCGCAGCAGGAGGCTGCCATTTCTTTTCCAGTTGCGCGTCAGGCTTGGCCAATCGTAGGTTTCTGACCGCAGCACGCGCACTTGATCGAAGGTCATTAGCAGTGACGTATAAGCGAAAGCGCATATTATGGTAAATGTTGAAAGCCACCGCCAGGGTTTCCACATGTATGAGACCAGGGAGCCGCAGCCCCAAGCGATCAGGAAGGAGCGGATGCATCTCATACCCCAGTGCTTGGTACACAGCAGTCCACAACGGGCGGCATCGCATGTAATGGTACTGTCGATCGGCATGCGCACGGCAGCCAAAGATACACGAGCGGGAGCCTCCGACATACTGTATGCGCGAAGAAGTGAGCCAACCAGAGCAGTAAGTTTTGATAACAGGCATGGCCCAGCTCATGGGAACCAGCGAGAGGAGTCCGCCAATCTCCGCCCAAGCCACACGATCAAGAAACGGCTCCCATTCACACACATATCTCTGAAGACGTTGTTGCACCAGGGAAGCAAGCGGGAAAGGCGCCACCAGCATCTCCCGAAGAGCACGTGTGGCTGCGCGTTGGGGCTTGGGCTTCCTGTCGGCGACCTGGAGCTCCTGGGTGATAGCTTGCACGCACCTGTCCGTGATCTCAGCCGAGTAAGCGCTTTCCCTGCACGGCTGGTGAACCGAGGCATAGCCCAGCAAGAAAGACGGGGACTGCCAGTGCGTTCCAACATGGTCAAGGGCATCTTCGCGTGATCGAATCGCTGCCAATGGCGCATCATCGTATCGGCCCTCCATAAGTGAAAATCCCCATTCAGACTGAAGTTGTCGGCAGCGATCAAGAATGGTAGTGTGGTTAGAGAACGTGACTAAAGCGGCTCGAGCAAAGGCAGCAGCGCACGAGTGAAGCAGCAGTGGGACATGAGGACCACCCCATGCGCCAAGTTGGGCCCAGCCAGCCGTAGTGAGCATACCAAGAGGGGCTCTGAAGACCTGCGCGAGAATCCCCAGTTCCAGGGCAACGTGTCGTTGAGGGAGTGGGACGAATTGGGCCACATAGGAGACCACTGAGAGTTTTTTTTTTTTTTTTTTTTTTTTTTTTTTTTTTTTTTTTTTTTTTTTTTTTCACATGTGCTAGCCAGTAGTTGTCAGTACGGGACTGACAACTACTGGCTAGCACATGAGAAAAAGTGTGACGGCAAAGACGTAAGGCTGGACGGCAACAACGGATAAGGGCGCGTCCGCCACGCGGGGCCGAAAATCAGCCCAGAGAGCTCCCTGGAGCTGGATGCAGGCCCGCCAGGGCCCTGGCCAGTTTCCTCTCCTGCCTGTCCCACGTGGACGGAACCATCAAGGGCCCCAGACAGGACGCCAAGAGGGACCTCGGGACCCCGCGGGGCAGAACCAGGAAGCCAGAACCGACGGTGCAAATGCACACGCGACCGATCTGCGCCATCGCGCGGCCGCGGTCGTTAAACTCCTGAAGCACCGTGGCCCCCGACCCCAGAGGAGGAGGCGGAACGGCAGGAGGATCCGCAACAGCCGCAGCAGGAGGCTCGGAGGGGGCGGAAGAGGAGGAGGCAGCAGCATCAGCCGCTGCAAGCGCTACCCCGGCCACCTCGGCCTGAAGGGCCTGGGCATGAGGTCCCAATGCGCGGAGCCATTCCTCAGCCTCCCCGGCCGATAGCGAGCTATGCCTGCACACCTCTGTGGCTACCACTGCACAGGTGTGCGAGCGTGCTCGCCGAGCGAGCTCCGACGAAACAAAACTTACATCGACCCCCCCCGAACGCGAATCTAATATGAAACAGTGCTCGTGTATCGAAAGCTGGGGCGCAACAGACGGCTTAGGTGCCATCGGAAGAGGAGGGATGTCTGTCCACCGCCCCAGCCGTGCTAGCGTAGCGGCCGCCCACGACGCATACTGGAGAGTTGCTTTATGGAATTGCAGCTCGGCTTCGACGGGCTTGCAAAACCCCTGGGGGACCATGGCCCGGCGGGAGGCTAATTTGGCGAAGTAGTCGGCCCAAGCATCACCTACCCACGCTACAAGGTCACATCCCCGCTCATAGGCTTGCTCGATGGAGAGGCGAACGGGGGTCCAAACGAACAAGGGGGGGTCATCGGCGGATCGCCGTTCACTATGAACGAAGACTGACCTCCAGACCCCATCATACTTTTGCATGCCCCGAACAACTCTGGCGCCCCAACTCTGTTCCTCACGCACAAGGGGCAGCAGGTCGGATACAACAACTTTAAGGTTGGGATTGACACGAACAGCATGAAGCGCCGCCGCGCGCCCGGCACGACCAACTGTTTGAAGGGGTCCAACCAAATTCCCAAAGAGGGCTCGCGCAGGGAGAAGGTTCGCGCCAATTTGAACGATGGTCCAACCAGCCCTGCGCACCTCTGGCACCGCAGATCCCTGAGCGCTCCCATCGCCGAAGACGACAGGGCCCCACGCGCCCCCCACGTCGCCCCACTCCCAAACCTCAGGGAACTCTGGTGGCCGAGGGATGCTAACAGAAAGCACAGGCAAGGCGCATGATAAATAATTGTCCTATATACGGGGCAGCTCTGGGGCCGCGCAGAAGCGCGGAGCGCATTCCGATGATAAAGGAACCTCTCCGACAACACATCAACATCCATCTCGAGTCCTCTCTCATCGGGGGCAAGGAGGGATTCGCAATCGCACCGGATGTGGCCGCGCGAACCGACTGGCGCCGAGCACGCGGCGCATCCAGGCTCGACCTGGCGCCCCCAGGCGGCGAGCCGAGCCGCACTCAGGAAGCGGTCAGCCCATATCGCCCTCAGAGCGCCGAGCTGCTTGGGCGGGAGCCCGTTCACGCCGTTCCTGAGGGCCCGCTCCCAGACGTCGGCGGCTCCGTCCTCGACGTCGGGGGTGGCGTTCAGCGGCTTCTGCATCTGCCACCTCTTGATACCTGCCTCCGGGAAGCCCTTTCATGTCTGCAGGCGCTACCTGCGGCAGATCGTGGTGAACCCCTAGATCACCCCGCCAAATGCGTGGAGCAGCATAGCCCCATCCAGTGCGTCGAAGGGCGAGGAAGGTCGCCGCGATGGGACCTCGCACGCCTGCCCAGGCGAGGCCCGCCTGTACACGTGGCACCAGTTTAGCCCAAGCATATCGAACGTCACCGAGAGGGGCCCGACCGTCCCAAATGAAGCAATGCACCCGGCGCAAAATCGACGACGTAATATCATGAATCGGGTCGCATCGTAGCTGCCACCGGCAATGCAAGCATGGCGCGTTGGAGGGGCGCGCAGGGGCCCCGACGACGAGCGCCGCAACGGACCTCATCTGCATGAGCACCTCGTCAGAAGTGCCTGAGACGCCCGAGCCGTGCCCCGCGGACGGCTGAGCCCCAGATCTCCAAAGGATAGAAGCTCTGCGCCCAGCGACGCCCCTAAACATCAGCAGGCGGTGCTTCCGCTTAGGCAGGTGGATGGCGCGAGTTCGCTCCTGCCGCCGCGACGGTCGCGCACCCGTGGTCTCGTGGCCCAGGTTGCGCATCCAATTTGGATCGGAATGCGACCGCGAAGCCGAGCAGCGGCAGCCCGCGAGGCCCGCGTCGCAGGCGCCAACCCAGACTTCTCGAAGTCGAAGCGGGACCCCAGATCGATCGCGTCCCGCTGGAAGACCTGCGCCGCCTTGGTCAACCTCGCGATGCCCTCCGTGTCCGAGCCCACGTACTGGATGGAGGCATCGCCCGCCAGCATGCGCGGCTGGAGCGGGACAGGGGCCTCCTAGATGTGAAGGATCGCCCTCGGGGTCAGCAGCTCCAACATGCCGCCTGCAGCCGTGCAACCTGCGGAGAGCCCCTGGTCAGTGGCCACCGCGTCGGAGATCGAGCCGCGCCTCTGCAGAGGTCTCCAACGTTTGGCCGTCAACCGCTCCTACCGCAAGTTGCTGCGATACTTGGAGAAGATGCCACAAGGGGTTTGCCTGTCCAATCCCATGCTCACTATCGCCACGGGCGCCATGTGGACCAGGAAGCGCATCGTGCGTGGGACCTAGATGCCAAATGTCGACGCCATCTTCCCGAGGTGTGGCACCGAGGACGAGGATGACTTGCATCGGGCCTGGGGATGCAGCCACAACCGCGACAGTCCCATCATCAAGGACAATAACCACCTCCTTCCTGGGGCCACGGCGCAACGACACATGTTTGAATGTTTCTGGACGCGAAGGATCATGCCAAGCGAGTGGACGCAAGTCGCGGCACGTGCTTCGCTCGAAGAAAAGGTCCTGTTATGGGTTCCAAGGGTATCAAGTCGCCTGCTTACAGCACCGACAGGGACAGCCAATTCATGCGCTCGGCGACGCCAGTGGAGGGCAGGAGACCACCAACCCACACCTTCGTAGGGTCGGAGTTGCTGCCGTTTTCTACAACTCACTGGGCAATGATATGCAGGTTCTGGCGGCTTTCTGAGGGCCGCTGCCTGGCAGAATGCAGACTGTGGCGCGTGGCGAATTTTCGCCCTTGTTACCACGGTCGAAGCAACTAGCCAGGACATGATCTTTTTCACGGGCAACGAAGGATGTTGCTTGAGCTATCACAGCGGGCGCGTCCAGGAGCCCACAGGACAAGACGCCGACCTCTGGCTCCGACTCCAACAAGTCGAGGCTCGGCGAGAAGGCCACGTCACCGTCCTCAGGATTCCCTGGCGCATGAATGCGCAGGACAACGTACATGGCAAGCTGACCTCGACGATTGCCGGTGGTAGTTGTGCCGCCGACACTCTCGCAGGCATCGCAGCCAGCGAGGCCAGAGTATGCACGACAGAACGCCAGCAAATGGCGCTTGTAGAGCAAAAAGCGTTCCAAGGTCGGATGAGATGGCTCCGGACCGCTCTCGGCTCGATCGCAACCGAAACATTTGAGTTTCAGTGTCAAGGTGTGCCGCGCCCAAAGCGGCAGAGAAGGATCAAGCCCGAGCGCCCACCAGCCCCCAGTCTGCGTGCTCTCTTCCGGTATGAACACCAAGTTGATCCCACAGGCTCCTCTTGCGCTAGATGTTGCAGTTCCTCCAGCAAGGCCTCGAGGTCCACTTGGCTCCAGAGTGAATGCTTCGAAGCTTTCAGTGTAGACGGAGCATTTAAGGAGGCTCCTCTTGGGAAGGTGGTCCACATCGCGGGGGGGGTGCACCAGAGCCACCGTTCAAGGTTCCACGCTGGGCTGAAACTTTGGTTGTGTACCCATCGTGGCGCTTACGCGCAGCAGGTCCTCGGGAAACTCGGTGACTTGTGCGAGAAGCCCACACCCACGGGATGCGAGCATTTCAAGCGAATTTCGAGAGGGCTCTGGCCCAAGGTCCTCAGTCGAGCTGAGAAGGCCTCCAGAGCCAAGAACACTTTGCACAGGGTGGCGGAGTTTTAATATCTCTCATCGCTACGCGATCAGGCAGAGACTCCAGAGACTCCTACTCCTCCTCCTCCTCCGCCTCGACCTCCTGTTCCTCCTCGACCTTCTGCTCCGCCTCATCCTCATCCGCCTAATCCTCATCCTCCCTCCCTCACTTCCTCCCTCCTTCCTCCACCCCCTCCCTTTCCTCCTCCTCCTTCTTCTCATGTGGTTCCCCCTCCATCCTCCCCCTCTTGAGGCTGATCAGGGCAACTCGCCTGGGCAACGTTTCTGGACGGGCGGGTGGGGCTACGCAAAGCTTCTAGAATAGGAATCGCGAGACAAACAACGGCTCCGAGCAACGCTCCGGCCGAGCAGCAGCCTCTCTGGACCCTAA
The DNA here is from genome assembly GCA_963575745.1 of Prorocentrum cordatum. NCBI lineage: Eukaryota > Dinophyceae > Prorocentrales > Prorocentraceae > Prorocentrum > Prorocentrum cordatum. The sequence continues at coordinate 356,412 of CAUYUJ010020882.1, read as the reverse complement.
GGTGCATACGGGAGACGCGGAGAGTAGCAAGGCAAAGGCATGCATCCTTCCCTTCCCCCATGCTGCTCCGAGAGCCTTTCAGGAACACCGAAAGGCCCGCCGCGATCTCGCTGACGTCCAGCCCACCGCTGTGGTCGAAGTCGATCGTGTCGTAGATTTCGCCAAGCTCTTGCTCCTTTGGGGGGACGAGGAGCTCCGTGGTTCATCCTCGCCTTCCCCTCCATCAATCCCAGTCGACTTCCTCGATCCACTGATCCTCAATTTACTCTTGCCAGTCAGCCCCCCGTCCGCATCCGCGTACTCCCCCCTCCCCTCATCATTTCCCCTTCTCGGCATCCTTCGACATATTCCTCTCAGAGGCTCGTTATCTATTCTCGTAGCTTTTGATGCCAACGCCGCCTGAAAGGCAGAACCCCACACTGCGGACTTGAGGCAACACGCCCGTCGTCCCAACGTGGGACACGGTGAGCTCCAAGCGTGGCTACGGCCACAAAACGCAGAAGCAATGCCAGACAGATCACGTGCATACACACATATACACATGTTTGTACATGTATATACATATGTACATATGTATATACATGTGTGCACGTGTATGTATATACAGACGAGATCCGCGTTACACCTGACATGGCCCCCTGATGTCAGTCTGGTAAGCGCAGCCCGACAAGGCGTGACGACGTCGGCACAATAGCCACGCGGTGCTAAGAGCGGTGGCACACGATACGCACCGCAACAAACAAGGCTGACGACGATATAACAAAGCAACTTCTCAAACTGATGTTACCGAAAGTATCGGCCCGCTCATCTACAAGCGCACGTAAAGCTATTCGAAGCATCGCGTAACGGGGCATCGCCATTCCATATCCCCCGTGTCACTAGACAGTCTTCGAGGACCCCTCTGCAAATCAGAGAGTGGCCTATGGTTCCCACATACATACACAATTTCTGTACACAGATAAACATATGTAATGTATGTAGGTCTCTCTCTCTCTCTATGTATGCGTGTGTATATATATGTATATGTGGATATATATATATATATATATATATATTTAAATATATATATATATATATATATCAAGCAGAAGGCAAGGACCGACCAATCTTGCACAGTTTTTGGGTGGATGGCTGTGGTGGGGTTTCGCGGTGCGGGTTGCCATTGTAGTCGTGACAACCGTTCTTGTCGATCTTGTTGTCGCCGTCGGCCTCCGAACCACCCCCGACCCACCCGCGACCCTTCCGCGACAAACCCGCGACCCACCCGCAAACCACCCACACTGGTTTGGCACAAGTTCGGCGCTTGCGGTGGGCTCATCGCATAAAGTGTGAAACAACTGGCGCCTTCGCAGGCTGATTCGAAATCACCTGGATCTCGCAAACTGCCCACCGACCCGCCGCCCCCTCACTCAAATCCGCAACTGCGGGCCACACTGGTGTGTATACACGCACACACATATACAATATTCACTGGTGTGTATTTCTATATGTGTATATATATAAGAAAGAGACTGCACTGGCGTTCCACGTAATGCACCTTGGTCGTTACAATAACGTTATTAATTTTCTGTTCCCCATGCTTCCTCCTCCTCTTCCTCATTATCGCCCGACCCTGCGAATTGGTCGTCCCCATTCTCATTTTCTCTTTTTGCGGAGGCTTCTCCTTGGAGAGTCTCCTGGGGTCCGCACGAAAGTGTTTCAAGGCTACGTGGAGCCTTCTGGAAGCCTCGTGGGTTCCTCCTGTGGGCCTCGGGGGGCTTCCTCGGGCCACTGTGCTTCCAACCGCGGTCTCCCTGAACGACGGGGTCACGACTTGGAATGTTTCGGGGGGCGTCTTGGGGCCAGCTTGGGCCGTCATGGGGCTCTTTTCAAGCCATCTTGGGGCCCTGTTCCGTTTTGGGGCTCTGTTGGACTGCCTGGACGCCCTTTTGGGTAGTTTTGGGGCGATGTTCTGGCCTCCTGGGCGGTCTCGGACGCCCAGCAGCCCGAAGAACAAACCACTGTCAAAATCCAATGAAACTCATGGGGAATCAGTGTTTTCTTGCGTTTCGAGTCTCTGAGGGGGTCTTCTTCGAATCGTCTTCGGGCGTTTGGTGGGTATCCGGGGCCTCTTGGACTTTCGCGGGGCCGCGGGGCCGTTCGGCCGCCCTCCCGACCGATTTGGGTCCTGCGCCTAGGCCCAACAGGGGCTTCCAAAAACCCCCGAAAGCCCGGGAACCTTCTGCCGGGGCGTCCAAGGGGGGCCCCCGGCCACAGATCTGGGGGGTCCCGTTTTTGGGCGTGGGTGGGTTCTCACCCTCGTGGATTGTAAACTTAAAGAAAAAGGGTGTATGTACATATATATATATATATATGTGCTAGCCAACGTGGATCCCACATGCGTTCTACCATACGATACGTATACCACACGCAATCTACGTGGTGCAACGTATGTGGTGCAATTGATGTGTAACAAACGAGTTGACAAATTCCATGTTCTTGCAAACATCCCACCCACCCACCCGCAACTTGGTTTGCAAAACCAATGCGGCGGCGATTGCGATGAATGCTTGGCGCTGGCTGGTGCATCTCTGCGGCCGCGCCATCCCGCACATGCACGCGCGCGCAGCGGCCAGCTAGTTTGGCGCGACCGACGCGGTCGCGGCGGCGATGGCCGCTGGGCACTTCCCACCGGGCACTTCGGTGCGCGTCGGCGAGTTGGGCGGGCGCAGTAGCATGGCAGCGTCGAAAACGGTTGACACGATGATGGTCGTAGCGATGCTAATGGCGATGCTGACAGCGACGACGGCACGGCCACTGACGGCGCCGATGCTGACCACGCCGACGACGATGGCGGCGTCTTCGCGTCTGTGACGAAGGTTTTGGAAGGAGTTCGACATGCGCGCGCGGCCGACGCGCGAGAGTGGCCGCATGGTATCATTTGAAAAAGATCGTGCCCCCCAGCACGCGCGCAAGGGCGTTCGAATGATGCCGGCATGCGGCGCGAGAGGCCCGTTTGGCAGAATTCCAAGGCATGTTGAACAACCTACGGTTTTCTTAAGAATTCGCAAGAACGCGAGATCAGTTTTTTTTGAAAACCGATGTTGCGAAACCATGTGTTGTTTATACGGTTTCGGGACACCTCGGTTCTGACATCCTTACGGCACCTGAGGTATTTGAGCGGTCTCGGCATGCGCGCGCGACGACGCATGCACTTCGTGTCTTTTTTTGTAAAGGGATCTCGCGACAGTGCGCGCGCAAGGGCGCTCCAACGATTTCGACACGCGCGCGCGAAGTCCGTTTAGTAGCACTCTAATGAAAACAAGGTTGAACAACTCATATGCTTGTCCTGCGAACTCGCAAGAAAACGCTTATGTTGCTGAAAACCCGTGTTGCGAAGCCGCGTGCCTTTATATGTGTTTTGGACAGTCAATTTTGAACTGCTTACAATTCCCGAAAGGTTTTGAAAAATTTCGGCGTGCGCGCGCGACGACGCGCGCGTGTGAATGTCGTCTTATATGTTGCAATGAAACTAGTGGTGTTTGATAAACGAATGCGCGCTTAGTGTCTTTTGCACAGGATAACGGGGGGCGGGGGGGGCGGATACCGGCTCGGCTCGGATGGTGCGAATTCATACGTAGGATGGACGACGGGGCAGAATCATATATAAATTGCAATACGAGAAAGGGGGACGATAATCCTTGGGGAGGGGGGGGGGGGGGATAATCTCTGCCAGCAAAGAATGGTCAACTCCATTGCCTGCGCAGTCATTCCGCCCTCCCACCCACAACTTGGTTTGCGCAAGCCCCTGCGGCGGCGTTTGCGATGAATGCTTGGTGTTGGCTGGTGCATCTCTGCGGCCGCGCTAGCGCGCGCATCGTGCCCTCCCAGCGCGCGCGCAAGGGCATTCGGATGATTTCGACATGCGGCGCGAAAGGCCCGTTTGGCATAGGTTAGTGGATACGTTGGAAGCCGATGGTTTCCTTTCGAATTCGCAAGGGCGCGAGCGCAATTTTTTGTTGAAAAAGCGGAGGTTGCAACACCATGTGTTTAAATATGTACCGGGGAACTTGATTTTGAAATCTGGACGGGGCCTTCAGTTTTTCAAGGATTTCGGCCCGCGCGACGATGGGCGCGCGTGCGCTTTCGTCTCATATGTTGCGAGGGATTCTTGCGACAGCACGCGCGCAGGGGCGTTCGAACGATCCCGACATGTGCGCGCGCGAGAGGCCCTTGTGGTAGCACTTTATGAATAGGTTGAACAACTCATACGGTTTTCTTAAGAATTCGCAAGGAGTGCGGGCGCAAGTTTGTGTTGAATGTTCTTGTTGCAAGACCATGTGTTGTTATCTGTCTTCGGCACGCTCGATGTTTGAATCCTGGTGAAGTCAGAATGTTGGAAGGATTGTGGCATGCGCGCGCGACGACGCGCGCGTGCGCGCTTCGTCCCATATGTTGCGTAGCATTTTTGAAAACTGACTTGTGATTAACGTTTGCGAGCGCGTAATTCCTCTGGAGAAGATGATGGGGTGTACTCATGCCGGCCTGCCAAGAATGATGCGAATTCGCATTTCGGACGAACGATGGGGCATAATCATATACAAACTACAATACGAAAAAAGGAGCCGTTAATTCCGGGGGAGGGGGGGGGGGTAGCTCCGATTCGCTTTCAGGAAAGAAAATTCATCATGCCGAACCTGTCGTTGTCAACTCCATTTCCTGAACAACCACTCCACCCCTCCACCCGCCATTTGGTTTGCAAAACACATGTGGCGGCGATTGCGATGACTGCTTGGCGTTGGCTGGCGCATCTCTGCGGCAGCGCTAGCGCGCGCAAGCTCGCGCGCAGTGCGGCCAGCCAGTTTGGCACAACCGACGCGGCCGCGGCGGCGCTGACTGATGGGGACTCCCCAGCGCGCCTCACGGGCCACGCCGGCGCGCGGGCACTTCAGCGCGGTTCGGTGCCTCGGGCGGGCGCGGTATCATGGTGACGTCAACAACGGTTGAAACTGTCGACGACGATAAGGACGACTGCGGTAAGTCCAGTGACGGTGGCGATGCTGGTCACGCCAATGACGGCGATGATGTCCATGGTTCGCTGACACGCTGACGCAGGCGTTGGACAGACATCGACATGCGCGCGGGGACGACCTGCGCGGGTGGCCCGCATCGTAATCTTTGTCAGGGATCGCGCCCCCCACCAAACGCGGAAGAGCGCCCGAATGACTTCGACAAGCGCGCGCGAGAGGCCCGCGTGGCCCCATGTGGCGAACATTGTGGAAAACCTTTGGTTTCAAGGGCGCGCGCGCATAATGTTTTGACATATACGTTTGGAAGGCTATTGTTTGTTGTTTGCAAGTGTTTATGGGCATCGAGCTTTAAATTCTTACGAACCTGACGCTTTTGACAGATTCCGACATGCGCGCGCGACGATGCGCGCGCGAACTTTGTCACATGTTCTGGCGAGTGGCTTTTGAACATTGATCTGTTTTGATCGTTCGGCGCACGCGCATAGGACTATTTGACATGGATGACGGGGGGCGATGATGGGACTTCCTGGGATGGTATGTATTCCAACTTGAAAAGAACGGTGGAGCAGAAACGCACTCATATTGCTCTATGTCATGGGGGGAGCGATGAACCCGGGAAGAAGTAGAGTCTGCATTTCTTTGAGCAAATAGTAAATACGAGGTGTGAGCTATGTGGCGCATACGACGTTGTGTAAGCTACGTGGTGATTTATATGTGTAAGCCCAAACCACGGGCGGCGACTAGTCAGCAACGCGGCGGCGACGGCGGCGACATGGCGGCCAGAGCGACCCAGACCCGCAGACCCATGCGACGGGCGGCGACGAGGTGGCGACGGGGCGGCGACGGCGGCTACATAGCCACTGGACCGACCCGCAGGCCCAGTTTCTTAGACCATAGGCAAGAACTCCGTAATGCAAGCACGGTCTTGGGAAATCGATATACGTGTACATATATATATATATATACACGTACATTGATATGTCTGTATGTGTATGCGCATGTGTGTATGTATATGTATATGTGTATGTGTGTAATATACAAAAACTGAAACCATCGCGCGCGCTTCGCGCGCTCAAGCTCTAGCTAGGCTGGACGGACTAACTCTAGGATGCACCGATTTGTTGATACTCCCTCCCTTGGATTTCTAAGAGGCATCAGCACGACCCAGGAGGCCTCCAAGTCAGCCTACGGTGCACCCAAGACGGTGTCGTAGAGGTCAAGAATGCCCGAAAACGATTCGCTCAAGATGGCCTCCACAAGGCCCAAAGGGCCTCCAAGACGCTTCAACAAAGCCCCCGGCGCGTCCCCAAGGGGCCCTGAGAAGGCTAACGTCTGTTGATGTTCTGTAAGTGTAAAAAGGATTTATAGTTGTCGTCTTCGATAGCTCCCGACGGCCCAAGACTGCTCATGACGCCTCCCAGAGTCCCCCAAGAGAGCAACAAGACTGCCCTACAGGGCTCCCCGACGGCCCAGGAGGGCCCAAAGACGGCCTAGGAAATCACGATCATTGCCCAAGAGGTCCCTAAGAGGCCCCCAAGAGGCGCTGACAGGCTCGCAGGATACGTAGAAGATTGGCGAAAGAAGCCCGCAAGAGCCCCAAGAGGGTTCAAAACTGCTTCCAAGAAGTCTCCAAGAGGCATCCCCAGAAACCCATGCAGGTATCCCAGAAGCCTCTGACCCGTAGCCAGGCGCGGTCGCAGGATGGGCCTGGCGACAACGTGACAAATGAATGGGAAGTGCTGCTTCCCTTTTTTTACCCAGGTGCCCCACAATAAATACAAGAAGGCTGCAAGACCGCCCAGGATGCTCCTAGGTGGGCCCACGATGGCCCAAGAGGGTCTCTAAGATCGCGCCAGGGAGCCTGGCATGCACTCTGGAGCCTCGCGGGAGGCCCGAGGTCACAGAGACTTCGGCGGCCCAGAACGGGGCCAAGAGCGTCCCAACAAACATCGTCCCTCGACTCTCCTGTTCCCGCCTCCGTCATGCCCTCCGGCCCCACATCCGCTCCAAAGAGAGAAGAAGGAGAAGGATGTGGAACGCAAAGCGGAGGAAAACGAAGAGCAGGAGGGACATCGTGGGGAACGGACAGCGAGAGATGGGAGAGTCGGAAGCACGTCCAGGCACAGGAGTAGGGCGAGGGAGGGTCAAACTTGAAAAACGAACCAATGGGAAGTCCGTGTTTTGTCAAGTTCGGCATCCAGACACTTAGCGAGGCAGGGAGCGGGCGAGGAACGCGGAGGGAAAAAGGCCCGAAGTACAGACGAACACGGGGGAGGAGTGAAAATGACGCAATGGGGAAGAGGGAGGAGGCGAGAGGGATCAGCGAGGAGGGAGGGATGAGGAGAGAGGAGCCGCCGCCTCCGAGTTTGCCGCCGTCTGGGAGAGGAGGGAGGAACCGCCTCCTCCGTGTCCGCCGCCATCGTGGACGGCTGGTAGGTATCTCCAGGGGGTTCTCTGAGGCGTCTTGGAAGCCTCCTTGGGGCCTCTAGGTGGCGCCTCGTGGGGCCTCTTGGAGCTTCTTGGGGGCCTCTTGGGGACCCCTAGGGGGCTCTTGGGGGCCTCTTGGGGTCCTCTTGGGGGCTCTTGGGGAGCTGCTTGCGCGCCTCCTCAGGGCTCTTGGGAGCGTCCTCTTGGGAACGTCTTTAGAGCCTCGTTGGTGCTTCTTCGGGTGTCATGGGAGTCTTTTGTGGCCTGTTGAGGCCACTTGGGTGCGCACGGGGCGTTCGTGGGAGCATCTCGCCGCGCCCTTGGGATCACGAGCAAGCCTCGGAAGCGCATCGGAGGCGAAAACGCGAGAACGCCAGAAACCGTCAGTTGCTAACGGTTCTCACATGATTTGGGCCGCTTTCGGGCTTTCTCGTAGCTCTGTTGGACGGTTTTGAACATCTGTTGGAAGTTTCTTGGCGCCCTCCTGGGTGCCCGTGGGAGCCTCAGAGCCCTGTTGGGCTGTTTCGGAAGCGTTCTGGGCCGTCCCGAGGCTTCCAGGGGCCGCCTGGGAAGCCCAGGAGTAAAGCGTCCCGAGGCTCTCCATGGGGGTCTCCTGAAGGCCCGGGAGGGCCGGCCCGGGAGGGCGGTACCAGGAAAGGCGTGCGATGTCATCGACGCGCGGGTCGGAGCCCTGGGAGGGGGGCGGATAAAGTAATATTATGTTTACATGTCTACAGATGGAAGCGTCCATTCTGGCTCCAGCATGACGCAACTGATAAAACACTTAGTCCTGACAAAGCATCCGTCTCTGCTTCGAACCCTGTCGAACCAAGTCATATCCGAACTTGTCGAACCCTAATCTAATTTCTGGGATGCGGAATTTTTCGCTCGCGTGCCGTGACGTGCCGTTGCCGTGCCGTGCCTGGTTTCTGGGATGCGAAAAATTTGTCGCCCGAGTGCCGTGTCCTGCCATGCTCCTGTGCCGTGATCGTGCGCCGTGCCATGCCTGGTTTCTGGGACGCGAAGGGAGTTGCCGCGTGCAGTGCCGTGCTCGTGTGTTCCTTGCCGTGCCGCGCTCGTGTGCCATGACGTGCCGTGCCCCTCTTCTCATTAAAATCGTGCCGGCGCTTGACGCTTGGGCGCTTGCCGGACGACCCGCAGAAATCTGCGAGAACCTGATGGCGTCTGGGAGAATTCGGGAACATCAGGACGAATCTGGAAGAATGTGGGACAAATCGGAAGAATCTGCAATAATCGATCACCACCACCACCACCATCACCATCATCATCATCATCATCATCATCATCATCATCATCATCATCATCATCATCATCATCAGGAGGACCTCCTCCTGATTCTCTTCCTCCTCCTCGTTCTCCTCCTCCTCCTCCTCCGCCTCGTCCTCCTCCCTCCTCCTCCTCCTCCTCCTCCTCCTCCTCCTCCCCCTTTTCATCCTCCTCTTCTTCCTTCTCCTCCTCCTCCTCCTCCTTTTGTTTCTGTTCCTCCTCCTCCCCCTCCTCCTCCTACTTCTCCTCCTCTTCCTCCTCCTCCTCCTCCTTCTCCTCCTCCTCCTCCTCCTCCTCGTGCTCCTCCTCCTCCTTTTCCCCCTCCTCCTCCTCAACCTCCTTCTCCTCCTCCTCCTACTCCTCTTCCTCCTCCTCCTCTCATACGGACGATGACTAAGATTAAGAATAAGAGTACGACCGAGAGCACGGATACTAATACAAATAATACTACTAATCTGAACACGAATGAGAACATTAGCTGGAGGAAGATATAAAAGAAACATACGGAACACATTTATGAAGATAAGGACATGAACATGAAATTGGGTAAACATTGGAGTAATAAAGAACATGCGCATGAGAATAATACTGCGCATACGAATCTGCATACGGCTGAAACTAAGAACGTCACTAATTTAAAACAAAACATGTCAATGAAAACAGCATTACCACGGCAAGGCACTACGAATAACAATTCGGATGAACAAACGTAAGACTATGATTAACACTGCGAATACAAATTCGCAGAGTAATCATCATACTTGCGATAAACAGGATAGTAGAGAGAGGAGAACAGAAACATAACAATACTAGTACGCGTAATAAGAGTAAGACTAAGACTAATCATAATAATGCGAAGGCACAGCGTAAGAACTAATAGGGCATTTGGAATGGAACTAAGATTCGTATTACGAGTTGGGCGTATGACAAATAATGAGAATCGGAACCACAATGCTACTAAGATGAAGAACCAAACCCAGGACATCATATCCAGATAGTGAGATAATGACTCAGATCCAGAATCATATCAAACACTCAGATGCAGATGGCCAGATCCAAAGAAGCATATTCATAACATCATCCCCTGAGAACCGTGAACATGTATCTATATATGTGTTAGAAGACTTTGAATCAGACACGGAGAAAAAGAAGCACATCGAACCAAACAGAATTGGATGTTTGCAAATCAGCCCAGACAAACTTATACACGTTTATATGAAAAAACATACATGTAAATACATGCGCATGTATTGGGAAACCTGTAAATATTCCCGGCGAACCAAATAAAGTAAACCAAACTGTGGCAGGTACATAGACTGAGAAACTATAGCAAACTCAAATGTATATTCGAATCGATCAAATTTGGAGAAGCCCAGACAAAGGTCAGCACATAAAAAATAGCACTACATTGAAATACGTTTAGCTAAGAGAAATCAGTTACACAGAACGAAAGGCAGTTTGTAAAGAAAGAAAGATGGATTTGAATAGCTGTCGACAAACTTGCATACATCTAGACAAAGGTAGTTCGATCATGACATACCAATTAAAAACATTTAAGTAATTCTAGATATTAGGAAAAAAACGGGAAATAATATCAGCTACAGAGAATGAGCGGCAATTTGAAAATCAAATGCAGATCGGTGAATGTTACACACTCTAACTCAATGAACGTACATATTGAATAATCAAACAAACATGTAATACATGTGGCCACGTGTTTATAAACTTGGATAAAAAATGTAAGTTTGAACACATGTGCAACCATGCAAATCAATTTTAATGAAGTTGCGGATAATGTTCGGGTATCGAAAAATGAAAGGCCACATGCATATTCAAGAACAATTGGTTACTTTAGATCACGTTCGATAGCTGTTGACCATATACATATACCACCAGACACTTTGTGATATTTCTGAAAGAATTCCGATGGCTCAAATTTGACTCATATCAGGCCAGATAATCAGATCCGGAAAATGCTCTAACGATTCAAACCCGAACTCATATCAAATCACTCACAGCCACGGAGCCATATCCAGACAATCCGGTCAAGATGATCACACCCTGAGAATCGGATCCAGACAACCAGATCAATGTATATATGAATATGTATGGTTCATTTAAAATCAGGAAGCCGGAAGGAGGAATTCAAACCCCGACACCCCCCTCCCCTCCTCCTCATCATAATTATATTCCTCCTCCTCCTCCTCCTCCTCCTGCTCCTGCTCCTGCTTCTCCTCCTCCTCATTTTCTTATGATTATTCTGCGTATGTGCATTGTTCTTCTTATTCGTTTGTTTGGTATTCCTCATCCTCCTCCTCCTCCTCTTCCTCCTCCTCCTCCTCCTACTCCTCCTCCTCTTCCTCCGCCGCCTCCCCCTCCGCCTCCTCCTCCTCCTCCTCCTCCTCCTCCGTTTCCTCCTCGTCCTCCTCCTTGTCATTTCCCCCTCCTCCTCCTCCTATTCCTCCTGTCCTCCTCCTCCTCCTCCCTCTCCTCCTCCTCCTCCTCCTCCTCCTCCGTCCTCCTCCTCCCACCTCTCCTCCTTCCCCATCCCCTCCTCCTCCTCCTCCTTCTCCTCTTCCTCCTTTTGTTTTTGTTCCTCCTCCTCCCCCTCCTCGTCCTACTTTTCTTCCTCTTCCTCCTCCCCCTCCTCCTCCTTCAACTCCTCTTCCTCCTCGTCCTCCTCCTCCGCCTCCTCCTGCCCTCAGGCGACGCAAGAAACCGATGCCACAATTGCGACGCGTCGTAACGTCCGGACCCGCGGCCCCCACCAGGAAAGGAAGCGAAAAACGCGGGAGGAATTGCTCCGCGCTGTCGCCCACGCCGAACCCGCGGGGGGAGGCGGGAGGAGAGATGGCGAGGGACAAGCTAAGCGCGTTCGCGCCACATTTGACGTCCGACCACTCCCCTCTTCCCATTGAGCCCCGTTTTGTCTTAGTCAACGCGCCGAATGTCCAATCGGACCGGAATACGCCGATGGCATCTGCACCGCTTGCCTCGCCGCCCATTGTCCGAAGGGTAAACGGGTCAAACTAGACCAGGACGCACATAGGTAGGGCGGGGATGGCTGGGCGGCCGGATGTCCGACTCCCCGCGCGGCCACTGGGCAACCATTGGGGCTCGCCGCGGGCGCCCCGAGGGCACCTGTCAGATCGCTGGGGCGCCTCGGCGCACCTTGCTCCACGCACCCATCCCATGTCACCTCGCTCGCGCTGCAGAAGCGCATCCTGGAAGCGCCCAAAGCGTCAGACGCCAAGAACATACTGAAGATCTTCTGGGATGCGGCAAGTTGCCGCCCCGTGCTGTTCCGTGCCCGTACAACGCTCCGTTTGAATTTTGTTTCGTCGCAGCGCGGAAGAGGCGATCCGCACGCGCGTCGGGGCGAGACCGGGGCCCGGCGTCGCGAATTAACTCACATGCAAGAGGCGGGGAGAGGGAGGCGAGGAGGCGGCCGCACAGGGGGGGGGGGCAAGGCGCGGGGGCTCACTCACGCAGCGAGGCTGCAGCGGGTGCGTGGGCGCGGCCTGGTCCGTTTCCACACACGGTGTGCCTTAGTATGCCGCTTTGCTACTTCGGCTCCCCATGCCGGTGTTGCAGGGGCAAGTTAGAGGCAAGCCAACAGGTACACGACACGCAAGCTGAGAGACAAGCTAGGAAGCTTGCGGGAACAAGGCAGGCGAAAGGTGAGCGGACGCGAAAGCTCACAACGCATACTGCAGAAGAGCAAGCAGCTATACATACATGTTGAAACGCAAGCTAGCAGGACTGCCACACCCAAGCAGACACGCATGCGGCATTGCATGCTTGAGGCAGGTTGGGTGCAAGCGAACATGCAAGCGACATGCACAAACTTCAAGACAACGAGAGGAAAGAAAGAGGCAAGCTGGAATCCAAGCGAGAAGCAAGCAGACAACACACGCTAAAACAAAACGAGGGGAGGCGCACCCTTGCGGAACTGGTAGAGCCCACCCGCAGGGGCTTCTTCGGGGGCGGGGCGTCTTCCTGTGGAATGAGGGGGCCTTTCCATGTGGAGCCTGGGGGTGGGCACGCCATTGTGGTCACCAGGCCCTCTCGCCCGACAGATTCAAACCTCTCTGCAGGGGAGCCCGAGCGGGACAAGTGGGGAACCGCTCCGATGGAACTCACCAGGCGCTCACATCTCGCCTGAAATCACCTGCGCCGCGGACGTCCTGGTCTGCGACTGACCCAGGTATGTTGTGATCCTTGAGCAAGTCGACACAAAGGTCCACGAACACTGGCTTGGAGATCTCCTTGGCGAGCTTCCCGCGTGCTGGCAGCGATTTTCATTCTCATCCATCGGATTCTGTTCCAACCAATATCCGCGCCAGGTCGCCGCACAAGAACCGGTACCCACAGCAGCCAAGACTACAGACAAGGCAGTGCAATACAATTGAAATGAATCCACAAACAAAAAACGCCGCAAGAAACCCAAGCCTAACCTCCGCAGAGGTCTCTCAGTCAAAGGTTGGGTTTCTTGCACTTCGGCTGCAAACGAAGAAACCCAGGGTACCATGACCAGAGCGCATTCTTGACATCAAGAAACCGAACAAACCGAGGCCCAAGAAACCCAGCGTGCCCCGCCATTCGCAGTTTCTTCGAGACTGCTACCACCTTCCGCGCCGAAGGCAAGCCAAAGAACCCCAAGGCACCCTGACGGAACATAGTGTGTTTCTGATCGTGCGGTCCGACTGTGCGACACCCTAGTGTCAGACCTGGTTTCTTGGGAATGATTTTCATGATAGGTCGCCTCTCTGCTATGACGTAGTCGGCCAGCTCGGCAGCAGTCCGTTGCTGAAACTTTCGCACATGACTTCCGTGCACGCCTTGGTCGGACTTTCTCTCAAAATGGTCCACTCTTGCACGCGTGACGAGTGCATACCTACCAGGGAGATGCTGAGCTGCTTTCGGGGTAACACCACCGACAGATGTGAAGGAATACCGTCATCTCCCCCTCTCAAAACCGTACCTGCTCCCTTCCCCTATCCTACCCCTCCCTCCCCGTATAGGTTCCTCGCTGCTCCCGCCCGGCCCTTGCCCTTGGCTCTCGCGCGTCAATCTTCAGCCTTTTCAGTATTACCTTCGGCATTACTCTTGACTCGACCGGATCCCGCCCTGGGCGTTTTAAAGAAAATCGTGCGGGCCACATGCGCGCACTTGCCCGCTCAAAGACTACCGTGAGGACCACACACGGTCGCCCCCAGACCTGGCCCCTGGCACCACCCTTGCGGCATACTACCGTGCGGGCCGCACGCGCGCACCCCAGAGCTGGTCCGGGGCATCATCCGTGTGAAGCAGTACGCTGCTGGCCACATGGGGCCGCTACAGATGCCACTGCCAGTGGGCGCACGACATCGACGCTTCCATGGGTTTCTCTGCGAACTGGCGCTAGAACTCTTTACACATACCATACACCTGCATGGCGACGCTCCAGCGCCCAGGAAGAAAGCAGCAGGGGATCAGGTCATACGTTCCAGATGCTGAAGGGCTAGTGCGGAGGGTGTGATCGCATCGCAGACTGTTTCCTCCTGCTTCTTGTTGATAAAAGCATCCTCCCATGATAGTGTGGCCGCCGACCGGGCTCCACGTCCAACACCCAGCCACCCTGATCAGAACATTCTCCGTGCGAAAAGCCCAACCAACTGCAGTGAATATCGTCTTCGGTGCAACTCCATGTGGAGCCATGCAACGTGTGAGGGATGCGCCTACATGGGCCCAGCGCTGCCATGCGGGCGCTGCAATCGGGGCGTCGGTGGGACTCCCTATGGGCCCAAATAACGTGTGAAGCGTGTGCTGAAAGGAACACGGCGGTGCAATGCGGGCGCAAACACTGGCGCTTTCAGTGGAACTCCGTATGGGGCCGCGGAACGTGTGAGGGATGTACAGAAACGCATGCGGCGCTGAACTATCCTGTGTGAGAGGTGTGCCGAAACGCGCGCGGCGCTGCCATGTGGGCGCTGCCACTGGGGCCTTTGGTGGAGCTCCCCCTGGGGCCGCGAAACGCGTGAGGGGTGTGCCAAAATACACGCGGCGGCGCCATGCGGACGCTGACACGGAGGCTTTCGGTGGAGTTCCACATGGGGTCGCGCAACGTGTGCCACTACGGCCATCAATGCAGTGCCCGCGTTCCCTGTGTGAGTTCCTCGCGCAATGTGTGAGAGGTGTGCCGAAACGCGCGCGGCGCTGCCATGTGGACGCTGCCATTGGGGCTTTCGGTGGAGCTCCCTCTGGGGCCACGAAACGTACGATGGGGTGCGCCGAAACGAGCGCGGCGCTGCAATGCGTGCGCTGGTGGGGCGGCTGGGGTGGGGTGGGGGGGGGCGGGCGCCCAGTGGGGGTAGCGGCAACGCGGCCGGGCCCCGCGGAGGGGGGGGGGCGCCGGACAACGACAACGTCGACGACGACGCCGCTGCGGCCGCCGCCGCCGTCGTCGAGGACGACGACAAGGACGATGACGAGGACGAGGGCAAGAATGAACGCGAGGAGGACGAGGACGACGATCCCTGACGGTCTCTGGCGGCGCCACGCAATCGTCCGCGCGGCCGACGCGTGGCGGCCACCCCACGCGCTCGGTGCGCGCGAGGCACCCAGTCTGGGCAGCCCCTAACCCAGGACAGGTACTCGTGCCCCTGCCTGACATAGGGCCCCCTTTCTCAGGGCGGCCGCGCCCCAGGCTCGCAGGCTGGCCTCCGTTCTCGCCGCCTCTCCTGGAACCCCATCCCCAGCGCAGGCCAAGCCACTCGCGCAGGGTGGCGCTACTCTTGGCCACTGCTCGCTGCCACCCCCTTCGGGCCGCACTCTCCTCTCCTCGCGGCCGTCCGCTCTCCTCGGCTCGCGCCGCCGCTTTCTCTGTCTTCGCGAGCGCGCCCAGCTCGAGCAATCCTCGCTCGCTGGCGGCGTAGGCCTTCTAGACGCCCACCAGGGGCTTGAGAGGCAGAAGCCTGCCATAGTTCCAAGGCCTCCTCGATGTCTCCTCGGCCTTCTTGGTGCTCGCGCACCCCCCTCTCCGGGTGCCAGGGTGAGCTCCGCCTTCAGGCTTCCGCTGGTCCCCCTCGGGAGCTCGCATATCGTCGAACCCCGATCAGGCCAGGGGTGCCTTCCCAACAAGGGCCTACCGAGCAGCTCCCGCGGCGTCCCACCAGCCCTTTGGGCGTGAGTGGTTTAGAGAGCCCGCTCTGTCCTCAACCCCCCTTCTTCCCCTTCGGGGAGGGGTTTACCCCTCCCCCTCCCCCCTCCCCCTGGGCCTGGAGAGGGCGGGCCGAGTGCAATCAAGGGGGTCTTTTTCGACTCCTGGGAGGGCCAAAAAAACGACGACCCTCACGAGGATTCTGGCCCCCAGGGGGGGGGGACCGTTTGGCGCCTCAGACCGTCTTTGAAGCAACAAACATTGATTTTACTATGGTGTTGGCCCCATTTTGGCCTTCTGAGGGGGCCGCGCTCCTCTTCCTTCATAGCAAAATCATTGATTTTACGACGGTTTTGGGCTCATTTTGTCTTTCTCTGGGGCCAGCGCTCATTTGCGCTTCTGAGGAGGCCGCAACAGGCCCCAAGATAGTCCCCAGAGGCTCCCAGGAGGCTCCCAAGAGGCCTCCAAGAGGCCCCCAAGAGGCCCCCAAGAGGCCCCAAGAGGTCCCCAAGAGGCTCTCAAGAGGCCCCCAAGAGGCCCCAAGAGGCTCCACGAGGCCCCCAAGAGGCCCACAAGAGGCCTCCAAGAGGCCCTCACGAGGCCCCAAGAGGCCCCCAAGAGGCCCCACGAGGAGCCCGAACGACTCACACCAGAACGAAAGACCCCGAACGACTCACACCACGAGGAGCCCGAACGACTCACACCAGGAGGAGGAGCCCGAACGACTCACCCCAGGACGAGGGGCCCCAACGCCTCACGCCACGAGGAGCCCGAACGACTCACACCAGGACGAGGGGCCCGAACGAGTCACACCACGAAGAGCCCGAACGACTCACACCAGAAGGAGGGGCCCGAACGACTCACACCAGGACGAGGCGCCCGAACGACTCACACCACGAGGAGCCCAAACGACTCACACCACGACGAAGGCCCCGAACGACTCACACCACGAGGAGCCCGAACGAGTCACACCAGGAGGAGGGGCCCGAACGACTCACACCAGGACGAGGGGCCCGAACAACTCACACCACGAGAAGCCCGAACGACTCACACCAGGACGACGAGCCCGAACGACTCACACCACGAAGAGCCCGAACGACTCACACCAGGAAGAAGGGCCCGAACGACTCAGACCAGGATGAGAAACCCCAAACAACTCAAACCACGAGGAGCGCTTTCTCTCCCTCCTCCTTCGCCTCGTCCTTCTCCCGCTCCCCCCACAAGGAGGACATGGGAGCGGCGGTGCCACGCAGGCGGTGCCACTGGGCGCTCCATCTGGGGCCACGAAACATGTAAAGGGTGTGCCGAATTGGGTGCGGCGGTGCCGTGCGGGCGCTGCATTTGGGGCCTTCGGTGGAACTCTCTATGAGGCCACGACGCGTGTGAGGGGTGTGCCGGCATGGGCGCAGCGGTGCCATGCAGCGCTGCCACTGGGCGTTCGATGGAATTCCCTATGGGCCACGAAACATGTAAATGGTGTGCCGAATCGGGCGCGGTGGTACCATGCGGGCGCTGCATTTGGGGCCGTTGGTGGAGCTCCTTATGCGGCAACGAAACGTGTGAGCGGTGTGGCGACCTGGGCGTGGCGGTGCCATGCGGGCGCTGTCACGGGGGGGACTCCCTATGGGGCCACGAAGCGTGTGAGGGGTGTGCCGACATGGGCGCGGCGGTGCCATGCAGGCGCTGCCACCACGGCCTTCAGGGGGACGGGGAGGGGGAGAGGAGAGGAGAGGAGAGGAGAAGAGAGGAGAGGGGAGGAGAGGAGAGGAGAGGAGAGGAGAGGAGAGGAGAGGAGAAAGGAGAGGAGAAACGAAGAGAAATGAGAGAAGAGGAGAGGAGAAAGGAGAAAGGAAAGGAGAAAGGAGAGGAGATGAGAGGAGAGGAGAGGAGTGGAGAGGAGAGAGCAGAGCAGAGGAGAAGAGAGGAGGAGACGCGCGGCGCTGTCTCCTCAAAACGAAGACCCAACACCATAGGATGGTTGGGAATATAGCGTACTGCGCATGGCGGCGGATGTGAGGACGTGCGGTGGCAAACCTGGTGCAACCTGCGCGCGTCGCGCACCTGGTGCGCCTGGCAAACGTGGCGCACCTGGTTCGTTAGCCGCACGCGGCGAAATTGTGGCATTTCGGACCTGTCCTGGAGAGCTGTGGATCAGCCGCAGATCAGCCGTGGCGACGAGAGCGCCTCGAAAGGTCAACAAAAAGGCAAACAACAAGTTACGATCCCCCTTCTGTTCAAAACAGTCCCTGGACCTCTCGAAGAGCGCCTGGAACTGGACTTCGACAGGGGAATCTGGCCGTTGAGGCAAAGAACCTCCAGGAGGCGCAAGAAGGACTCAAACGATGGACTCCATCGCCTCCCTCCTCTCACTCCTCCTTCTCCTTCTCCTCCCCCTTTTCCTCTTCCTCCTCCTCCTCCTCCTCCTCCTCCTCCTCTTCCGCCCCCCTCATCCCCTCAAGAGTCTGCTCAAAACGCGTCCTCGCACCCCTCCTAGGGTCCACCCTGGCCAGCTTCCCGCCCCAGGCCCGAAAGATCGGGCCCCCACATGTTGCAATTGCAGGAGAGACCCTTCGGCGCTGAGTGTTCCATCCTCCCCCCCAAGTGGAGCGGCGGATGGCCTGCGTCCTTGCGCTTTTTGTCGAGTATCTTGTTGAAGCCGTCCTTGACCGGCACCTGCCGCTGCGGGGGGATCTTCGCCGCCGCCGTCGCCATCGGCGCCGTCGTCGTCGGCACCGCAGTCGCCGTCGGCACCGTCGCCGTCAGCACACGTCGTCGCCGCCAGCGAGGCCCGCGGCCACGGGAGGCGCGCCGCGGCGGCGAGGGGACGACCCTCCAAGTGCAACTCCGTGTCCCCCCCCCGCCGATCTATTTCCTGCTGCAGCTGCTCACCGTCGTCGTCGTCGTCGTCGTCGTCGTCGTCGTCGTCGTCGTCGTCG
This sequence comes from Prorocentrum cordatum, assembly GCA_963575745.1. NCBI lineage: Eukaryota > Dinophyceae > Prorocentrales > Prorocentraceae > Prorocentrum > Prorocentrum cordatum. The sequence continues at coordinate 337,612 of CAUYUJ010020882.1, read as the reverse complement.
TCCACCTCCTCCACCTCCTCCTCCTCCTTTTCCTCCTCCTCCTTTTCCTCCTCCTCCTCCTCCTCCTCTTCCTCCCCCTCCTCCTCCTCCTCCTCCTCCTCCTCCTCCTCCTCCTCCTCCTCCTCCTCCCCATCCGCCTCCTCCTCCGAGGCATCCCTCCTCCATCGTGGTCCTTATTAGTAGCTGCTGGCGCACCGCCAGACGTGTCGGTAGGGCGGGCGGGCGATTCGCCTGAGACTTTCTCACCATTCATGGTCCTGAAGCTTCGAATCTATAGCAAGTTCAAAGACGGAGTGCGGGTTGTTTTCGAAATGTGGCTCTCGCCTCAGTGCAGCATACACTCGTCTGAAATTGTTGCAACAATTCAAGGATGGAGAGCGGCTCCTTTTTTAATGCGGCCCTCACCATTCTTCAACCGTTATCAGGGGTCGTATGGTCGAAGTCCCAGGAAGGGCGCTCTGGTGCGTTTCAAATTGTCAAGACGCGACAGTCCCGCTGATTCGCGGCGTTGAAGTCCCAGGAAAAGTGTTCTGGCGCGAATTAGGATTACCAGGAAGTGTCAGTTCCCGTTGATTTGCCGAGTTGACATCCCAGCAATACTAGAATGGCATGGTTGGGGATTCGCAGACGGTTGTCTTTCAATGGGGCACTGCCCGCAAAGAAAAGAAAATCTTGAGGTGACCTATGAGGACGGAACAAAGAAGAAGGACTTCTTTCAAGATCGTTGATGCGTCTTGGGATTGCACTGGTCCCTCCTCCTCCTCCTCCTCCTGCCCCTCGGTGTCCTCCTCCTGCCCGTCCTGGGCCGCCTAGCAGCGCATGTGTTCATAGCCGGTCAGCCTCCAAAGTACACCGCTCCATTTCTCTCACGTCCTGAGTTTAGCTTTTAGTTGAGCACACCATTCCCAACTCCTCCCCCCTCCTCCGCCTACCCTCTGCCCCCCCCATGCACCTTTCACACTGCATGCTGAGTGCAACCCCCAAGCGATACTAACACGGCTCTCTGCCCCTCAAGGAAGGCCGCGCCAGACCGCGCGGGCCATCCGCAAACCCTGGCACTCATCAAAGATCGTAGCCCTCCCACTCCGTCTGCCCCTCCCGCGCCGTCTGCCTCAACAGGGTAACCGCGAGGAGGGGAAGGATGAGGGGGAGGAGGAGGACACCGAGGATAAGACTGAACGGTGAGGAAGAGTAGTGACACCAGGCTCTCTATCGCCAGTCATTGCGAGGAGGGTCAGGGGGCGGCGGAGGAGGAGGAGGAGTAGGAGGAGGAGGCGGAGGAGGAGGGTCAGGAGGCAGAGGAGAAGCCTCAAACAGGAGGCATGAGTTACAGCGGAAAAGGAACAGGCCTGTTCAGCACCTGGACTGGAGCACGCGTTCCGCAATGCCCCCGTCGATCGAGGGAGGGCCTCCTGGTCCTGCCTCCTCCTGCTGCTCCCACATGAGCCTCATGTGCTTGCACCTCCTTCCTATACATCCTCCTCCTCCTCCTCTTCCTCCTCCTCCTGCTGCTACATATCCCACCTCCCTCGTCCTCCTTCGTCCTTGCGCCTCTCCCTCCCCTCCTTCTCTCCCGCCCTCCCTCCTCGTCCTCCTCATCGGTCCATCCTTCGGTCGTTGAACGGGTCGTGGGGGCCGAGATTCGAGCCGCCAACGCCCGTGTGTTTTGACGCTTTCGGGCCCCTCCGGGTCTCTGGACGCTGGGAACCCCGAAACTTCTGGGGACCTCCAAGGATCCGGATTTTTGTTCTCCCTCCTCCCTCTCCTATTCTCCTCTTCCGGCGCCTCCTTCCTCCTTCCTCGCGCGTGGCCGAGCGCTCGGTCTGTCCGCCCTGCCGACGCGCGCGCTACCGAAGCAGCCGAGCGCGCACCGCGGGGACGAAGGCGGCGGCCTCCCTCCTGGTGAGGTGCCGCAGAAGGCGGGCTCGTCTGGCCCGTATATCAATGCACAGAAGGCAGAGTGCCACTGGCACCTCGAGACGCGCAGGCGTCGGCACGAGGAACCCCAGAGCGTCGATCCCGTCACACCCACCCACGTCACTGAGCCCCTCGCCCACCACCTCGACAAGCACGTCCCGCAATACAGGGCACGCCCACTAGGGCATCATGCAGTCGGCGGCAGCACTGCCGAGAACGCAGGTGGCCCCCGTTTGCTGGAACCTCCGTTGGGCGAGCCACGCCTTCGAGAGCGTTCGCACGAGGGCACGCGCGCGTGAGACCTTTAACGTGGACATGTTCGGCCCAACGCCGGGAAACCAGCTCCAGAGCCGACGGATGAACAGAAACCTGAAGGCGTCCGCGTGAGAAAGGGTGGACGTAGAAGAGGCCATCAGAGTGCGCTGTATACGGCTCCTGCGCGTGCGGCGGCCCCCACGGGCCGCAGCTGCCGCTTCGGCCATCAGTCCTCGATCCTCTTCATACCCAGGTGCCAGATGCTTCAGTTTGGGGTCGTCGGGAAAGCCAGCAGCGGCGAGCATCAGGCGCTGGCACAAGGCGGGCACCCCCTACAAATGCGGTGCCCATTCACCGCGCACGACAGCAACAATCGGTAGCCTCCGGAGAGCCTGCCCCCGAAGGCGCCGCACTAAACTTCGGCCAACAGGAAGAGAAGGTAGAGAGGGCAGCGCGACCGTGGGCGGCATAGGCGGAGAGGGTGATAGAAGGAATACGTGGTCCACCCTAGCTCCCCATACTGAACCGTCCCAGTCTGCTCAAGGCACAATGAGGGAAATGGAAAACCTTGGCCAACATCGCGGCCCCCTGCCTGAGCAGCTGCCGCGGTGGCGGCAAAAACTGGGCGACATACGAGGGTGCTGTAGCACATCTGGAGGAGTGGAGCTTGGCGGCGACTTGGGTGGGCGGGTTGGTTCCTGCTAGCTGATGTCCCCGAGCGCGCCATTTCCCAGGGTGCCCGAGCCAAGCTTTGTCACGCGAGTTCGGCCCAACCCACATCCCCAGGTACTTCAGATTTGGGACCGCGACAAAGGCGGGCCACTCAGGGGCCAGCTCCGACAGGGCCTCGGAGTACCTTGCTGCCAGCTCGGCGGAGAAGGGGCCGCTTAAAGAGGCAATGAAGCACTTCGCCGTTTTCAGGATGAGGGTCGCTAGTTTCTGAGCCCAGTCGAAGATCCTCAAGAGCACAGTGATGTAGCGTAGCTTCAGGATTACCCCGCCTGTCGTCGGCGCAAGCAAAAATGACGCCCCTATAATTGCCCACGAAGCCAGTCTCAAAGTCCAGCAGGAAAGGGTTCAAGCTCATTGCGAAAAGTGCACCGCTCGCTGGGCGCCCTTGGATGATCCCAGACCAGATCGAGAAGAGCCAAACCGTGGAATCTCCCTGGGCACCGAAACACTGCAAGAGTTGGTAAAGGACCAGGAATAACCGTCACATGGGCCCAGGGGTGTTCATTCGCCCATAGGACGTTCATCATCCGAGAGCGCGAGACCGAAGGGAACGCCTGGGCAAAGTCGTAGGCGAGGATGGCGGGGAGGTCCTCCTCCGCGGTATCCGATGTCGAAGCGAGACGGGCAAGAGTATCCAGTTCTCATATTCCCGCCGAAGTGTCGACCGATGGTAAAGCCCCCCTGGAGCCCACAGCTGGCTTACGCCATCTTCACCGAAAAAGGGCGCACAGCCAGGCGGGTGAGAATCTTATTCTCCGAGTTCTTCAAAACCGAGCGACCGAAGCGAACTGACACCGCGGACAGCGACATGCTCGTCGCCCCCGCCCCCCCCCCCCCCCCCCAGAATGAAGATGCCGAGAAGGGAGTTGAAGTTGGAGCGAGGAGAGCTCCCATCCACAATCCACCATAGATACTCGCCCAACAAATCCGCTGCCATGGGGAAGACCGCCATGCCGCGTGCGGGGGCCTATCTGGGCCCGGCGAACAGCCCCCCAGAGTCCGCAGCTTCTGCCGCACCCCAGCAAGCGAGGGAGGAGTAACATCAGAACAAATCCATGCCGCCCTAAATTCTGTCTAAGAAGGCGCCCGCGCGCCTGTGGAGAACAGCTTTGGGACCAAAGGCGCCTAGTAGCTGCAGATCGCAGTGGGCATAAACTCGGGCGTCGTAGCCACCTCGTGACCTAACCTGATCCCTTTCAAGCGCAATCTCCTGTCAAAGGGAGCCCAAGCCGCAGCCCGCTTTTGAAGCCACCGTTGTTGTTGCAGCCGTTTCCGACGAAGCGTTCCTGGGGCACCCTCCTTGGAGCAGCTCCTGGCAGTGGATATCTGGGCCTCGAGGCCGGCAGACTGCAGCTGATCGAGGCCCCCGCGGCAAACCTATCAGGATCTAGAAGCCAAAGGCGCCCGCTGCACGCGTCGAGGCCATGCGACGACCGAGCAGCTGGGCGCGCCCGCAGGAGGATGGAGCCAAGTTTCACTTCTGTCTCCATACCGCCTGAGCGACCGAACGGTGAAGGATGATGCGAGCAGGTCTCGCTGACGGGCGCCGATGCAGCATGGCGTCGCGCGCAAACCTGGCTCCTCCCACCATGGGATACCTCTGAGATTCTACCTTCAGCGGCGGCGAGAGACCCTCGCAATATCGCGCCAAGAAAAAGCCTCCCTGAACCTCTGGAAGTAGCACGCGCTGAATATGCCCCTGGGGATCGGGCGCCCCTTCGGAGGGGGGGGGATCCGACGGGATGTCCGAATGAAGTAAAACATCGACAAGGTCTTTCGCCGCCCCCAAGGCATTCAACATAATAAAGGCCTTACTCATGGAGTGACACAGAAATCCGATTTATGAGGTTCGTGGAATCGTTCGATAAGCTGCAGTGGGTCGGGTTCGACTGATCCACCTCAACGAACTTGCTAAAGAGGCCCTGCCAAGGTGGGCCCCTGCTCGCGCGCCGCTCGCGGAAGCCGGTGTTCGACTGGAGTTGGGGGCACCTCGCTCCGCCGGGCAGACTCGGGCGAGGCGGGGGCGAGCTGATGTTGAAATGCCCAGCCAGAGTCATCAAAGCGCGGTCGGGAAAGCGCTTCGCCTCTTGAAACTCTTCTGCAGTCGCTTTGGTTAGCTGGAGCTCGCCATCCCTCGTGGGGTCAACATTGCGAACGTTCCAATGGGAAAACAACTGCCCCCCTGACTCGCCGAGAACCACTTTCACATTCAGCACCCTCCCTGGGACCAATGCTTTCGGATGGCAGGTAGCGTGGGCACCCGAATATGGAAGGAACGTTAGCGCGCCGCCGACATGCGCGCTCTCGACGCCTTTGACGCCGTCGAAGAAGGAGTGGAACATCTTGACTGGCTTGTGGATCTGATGCGCCATGTCCTCAACCTCCGCCAGAGTCCCATGATACTCCTGGATTCCGAGGGTGGTGGGCGGGGACAGGAGGTTCCTGATATAAACGATGTTCTGCCCGCGGAGACTCAGGTCGCGGTGCATCAATGCTCGCGCGTTCCAGCTCGTGATCGCCAGGCCCGAACGGCATGGCGAGAACCCCTGCCGAGCATGCAAGACTGGCTAAAGACACCACTCCGTCGCCTCTGATTTCTCGAAGAGCTGGGCGACAGCGCGGCGGATCGCCTCCGAGTCCATGCCCAGGGCGCCCATATTCTCGACGCTGAAATGGATCTTCGGAGGCTGGGATCCAGGGGCAGGGTCGAAGCTGACCAGCTCCTTCCAGCCCGAGCTGACCACCCCCTTCTCCTTATCCACAAAAAAAAAGGACGCTGTGGGTGCAGGGCCGAGAGGGGGCGCTGGATCTTCTTGCAGCCCAGCTCCTTCGCCACCATCTTCGGACTCTTGTCCGCGCTGATCGACGGCTCCGCGTCGGCACATCCAATCGGTGCTGGAGTCGCGATCCTCCTCCAGCCCGCTCCTCGTCCAGGAAGCCTGAGAGCGCCCGCGGCCTGACCCGCGCGCCTCGGCGCGTAGGCCTTCCGGCCCTTGACCACCACCTGGAAGCGCATGTCTGCAGGCTCGCCCTCCACGGAGTAGTCCGCTGGGGCCAGGTTGCAGTCGGCGCGCCACGGCTCCACCGCCTTGGCAACCTGCTCACGAGGTAGTGGCACTTGAGCACGCACCACGATGATCGTCGGGGCGATCTCCCTGTCAAAGCCGCCCGCGCCCACCGGTAGACGCGGCAGCTCCTGGCGCCGCATGGGCCCGAGCAGCTCCCGCAGCTCCTGCAGCTCCGCCTCGAACTTGGTGATCCTCGTGTCGTGGAGGTCTACCCTGTGCTCCACCTTGGACACCCGCTTCTCGACTGCGTTGTCGATGCTCGCGCAGTGACACCCCCCTCGTCGAGCTGAAGCTCGAGAGAGACTGCTGCGCGATCGCCAGGCTGGACATGATGTCAGACCTGGTTTTATCAATGTACTGCCTGAGCTGCGCACGCTCAGGGTCATCATCCGCTCCACCACGAACGTCAGCTGCCTGTTGACGGGGACGAACGATGCCAGCAGAGCTTGCAAAACCACTCGTCGCACGCGCCGTGGCCTCCGTCCCCGAGGAAACCCCAGGGGTGAGCCGAGGAGGGCTGGAGCCGCCAGTGCCAGCACGGCCTCCAGGTCCGTCGTCACTTCCAGCCCGTGGAGTGCCAGGGACACTGGGAGAGCGGGCGCCCTCCAGCGTCGGGTACAGCTCCTCATCTTGCAGCAGGTCGACGATCACTCCCGCGGCGCGGGCGCCAGGAGACCTCTCGTCCACCTGCTCCACCACGTCCTCCTCGCCTTCGATCCTCTCGAATCGCCCGATGCCGTCGTCCAGCGCCGGGTGTTTCTTTGGCGCCTGCCGAGCTGGCGGGTGGCCCTCTTGCCGCGGGCGGCGAGGCAAGCGCCAGTAGCGCGGCGCATGGCTGCGGGGAGGAGACCGGCCCCGCGGCGCAGAGGAAACAGAGGGCGGGGCCGAGGCCGAAGGACGCACCCCGAGCCGTGGCCTCCTGGCGGCCAAGGAGTGCTTGTGCCCCCTACGGAAAGGAAGTCCAAAGCTAATCCCTGATTCTTGGGCGTCTACAGCCCTTCACAGCGTTGATCCTTGAACCAAAACGGCTACGGACCTCCTTCCTCCTTTCTCTCTTCTCCTCCTCCTCCTCCTCCTCCTCCTCCTCCTCCTCCTCCTCTTCTTCCCCCTCCTCCTCCTCCTCCTCCTCCTCCTCCTCCTCCTCCTCCTCCTCCTCCTCCTCTTCCATCCGACCACCCCCGACCTGGTCTGGAGCGCGTCCTGGCCAGGACTCCAAGGACCCAGCCGCGGCGACGAGGGCGCCCCAGGCCAACAAGGGGGCAGAACGTCAACACGTCTCTCCTCCCTCTTGACTGTTATTCGGGAGCTGCCTGGGGTCCGCTTGGCCGCAGGCCGCAACCAGTCCAAGTGGAATTACGCAGTGAAGCACCATGACGGTGAGGACCCCCGCGCTCTCCATGCACGTGAGCAGATGAGAAGGCAACCGCCCTGAACCCGAGCCCGAACAGATCGGCCTCGCAACCGTCAGGACTGTTTGAGTCGCTGTGAGTGCAGCGGAGGCGAAGATTTAATGAGATCGGACCGACGGTCTCGGAACACGCTCGTGACATGCAGCGTGCGCTGCGCATCGCACTCCTGGGAGGAACGCGAACGGGGCACCAAACACCACGGACATTCGAAGTTTGTGATGGTGCGGTTTTGTAACGATAGAGGCCCCGATGTGCCATAACCTCAGGTGCACCGATACTCTACACGCAACACGTAGCGTATCGATTATGAGCTCAACACGTAGACTGAACAGTTAAGTATGACGCGATGCGTTCGCCAAAACGTGGACCAACAAATTGAGCCATCACGCAACGTACTGACACGGACGTGTTGAGCACGGTACGTGTTGCCTTTCAAAACGGGCGTATCGAGGCGGCTAAGGCCAGAACATCACAGCTTTGCAAACTATTGAGATCAAGTGGGGTGGCAAGACGTTCCCTGCCTGCCTGCCTGCTTGGGCGGCCCACGTGTCGATTGCAGGCTTCCCATGGAGCCAAGTGAAAGGAGCAGGACAGGCTCTCCGAAGAGGTCCGTGGTCGGGGCGGCTCGACACGCCACGGACCCTGCTCACTCAGCACACGGAGACAGCCGCCTCGGCCATTAGCACCAGCATCAGGGACTCGTCACCGATGTTCTGGTACCACTTGGGAATCAGCAGGGAGAAAAGGAGGAGGGGGAGGAGGAAGAGAAAAGAAATCAAAAAACAATCCTCCCCCCGTTCGCCCCCGCCTCCCGCTCTCACGGCGGCACCTTCCGCAGATCCGACTTCTTCGCCAGCTCGGACTGCTTGAGCAGGACCGCCCGGATCAGGCCCCGGGAGTCCCACGGCTGGAGGTCGAGCTTCTCGAAGAGCTGCCGTGCCTCCAGCCGAGAGCAGAGGGGGCGGACTAAAGATTCACGAGCTGACAGACAGGGGCAGCAAATTGATCGGGAAAGCGCCTGACGGTGGAGCCGACATCAGCTGCGTGCAGCAGACTTCGTGCCCGCGTCCCCTTCCCCCCCCGGAAGAGGCCTATTTTCCTCTTCGTTTTCTGCGTTCTCTCGGGCCACTTGCACCAGTCAGAGCACGGCACCTTGCTCAGGCCACCGTCCAAGAACGACCACCCTCCACCCTGTTTCCCGTCCGCCCCGAGCCTCCGCGCTGCCCCGCCCCGCCGCCCCCTACCAATATGTTTCATCTCCGCCCCGATCCTGCGCGCCGCGCTGCCCCGCGCGGCCGACCACCCCTGTCTGTTTCCCGTCCGCCCCGACCCTGCGCGCTGCCCCACCCCGCCGCCCCCCCCATGATATGTGTCCCGTCCGCCCCGATCTCCGCGTTGCCCCGCCCCGCCGCCCCCTCCCCGATCTGTTTCACGTCCGCCCCGATCCTCCGCGCTGCCCCGCCCCGCCGCCCCCCCGTCAGTTTCCCGCCCGCCCCGATCCTGCGCGGCGCGCCGCCCTGCCGGGCCGCCCCCCGTCCTGTCTGTTTCCCGTCCGCCCCGATCCGGCGCTCTGTTCCCCATCAGCCCAGATCGTGCGCGCTGCTCCCCCTGGCCGCCCCCCCCCATCTCAATCTGTTCCCCGCCCGCCCCGATCCTCCGCGCTGCCCCGCCCCGCCGCTCCCCCTCCGATTTGTTTCCCGTCCGCCTCGGTCCGCCGCGCTGCCCCGCCCCTCTGCCCCCGTCTGTCCCCCGCCCGCCGCGATCCTGCGCGGGGCGCTGCCCCGCCCGGCCGCCCCCGATCCTCCGCGCTGCCGCCCCGCCCCGCCGCCCCCCCCCCCTCTGTTCCCCGCCCGCCCCGCTCCTCCGCGCTGCCCCGTGCCGCGCCCCCCCCCCTCAATCTGTTCACCGCCCGCCCCGCTCCTCCACGCTGCCCCGCCCGGCCGCCCTCCCCTCAATCTGTTCCCCGCCCGGCCCGATCCTCCGCGCTGCCGCCCCGCCCCGCCGCCCCCCCCCTCAATCTGTTCCCCGCCCGCCCCGCTCCTCCGCGCTGCCCCGTGCTGCGCCCCCCCCTCAATATGTTCCCCGCCCGCCCGGTCCTCCGCGCTGCCCGCCCCGCCGCCCCCCCCCCTCTGTTCCCCGCCCGCCCCGCTCCTCCGCGCAGGAGGAGGAGGAGAGGGAGGAGGAGGAGGAGGAGGAAGAGGAAAGGGAGGAGGAAGAGGAGGATGAGTATGAAACTCTGAAGTCGATGAATGCATGCAGTAAATTCGATCGGTCGCGTATGACGCAAATTCACAATTGGCGGGGAGGCGTGTGCTGCCTCCCCTGAAGTGCCGGCCAGGCGTATGGTGCCCAGGCCTTGATGTTTGGGGGGCCCATGGTGTCCCTCCTTGCCCACCCCGTCCCGCACACAGGGACTTCGCACCCTCCCCTATGGTGGGAGAATGGTTGTGCGGGCCACCCCCCCTGACGCCGCGCATACTCCGCCAGGGGTGGTGGGGCCTTCCATTGCGGGCAATGAATTCCATGAAGGCAAGGAGGAGATACAAGCAACGACATGAACAGCGAGGTCGGAGCCCCCCCCCTCCGAGGAACAAGCAGTGACATAAGCATAAACATGATTAACGTTCGGATGTCCGCGCGGCTTGGATCGGCGCTGCAGCCCCTTCCCTGGCGCGCGGAGCGCGCCAGGAGCGGCGCTGGAGGCGCCGCCAGGGGGCTCTGGCGCCGATCCGAGAAATCCGCGCGTACCTCCGGAAGATGGTGATCATGCCTTTGTTTTGGCCCCGACCCCTGGGTGTCCGTCTTCTGCCTCCCCCACTAGCCCTCCGCCCCTGGCCCTGCATGGAAGAACGAGTCCTGAGCGCCGAATCGGCGCCCAGGCCTCCCACTGGACCCGATGTGCTGGGTCTCGAGAACATCCACAATCGACGAGCTCCCAACTTGGAGATCAGGCCCTCCAAGCCCCCAGCCAGGAGCAGCTGCACTTGAACTCGAGGGCAGGGGATGGTGGTGGTAGATGGGAACGCGATGGACCAGAGAACTTTCAGCCAGGGAGGCTGCGAAGAAGGCGTGCCGCTCCAATCATTACTATCATTACTGCAAACCCAAGACTTTGGAACACCGCTCAAAATTAATGTTGAAAATTCTGGCACAACAATGTTCGCAGAATCGTCGGTAAAACGTCCGCCCGATCCTCCTGAGCTCAAAACCGTCTGCGAGTAAAAGAATCACAGAGTGTTCTGGGAAGGGCCCGCCAGAACGTTCTGAATTCACATGTTCCCGAATGCCTCTCTGGGAACATTGCATATAACTGTGACAACGCCCCCAGTTGACCCTGCAGTCCACTCTGGCGACGTGGGAGTGGGAAGAACGAGCATCGGATTGAAACTAAGACCTCGGCAAGATTGACGCCTAGGCCCAAGAGCCTCGCCATCGCCACCACCGTCAGCATCATCTATACGATCAACATCAATACCATCAACATCGTCAGCACGACCATCACAAGCACCATCGTCATCACCCACATTATCGACATCATATCCATCAGTATCACCAACGCCATCACCATTACGATCATCACCATCAGCCTCAGCACCAGCATCACCACAGCCATCAGCATCACCATCGCCGTCGCCATCGTCACCATCGCCACCATCCCAACCACCACCACCAAGGTCATCATCGACACATCACCGCCTGCACCACCACCGCCGTCACCCCCCGCGCCCCCGCAGCGCCGGGAGGCCTCCCTGTCGCTCTGCGGCGCCTTGGGCCCCCCTGGCGCGCCCTGTCCCATGCGGCACCGCCCTGGGTCAGGCCGCCGCGGGGCGCGCGGGGGGCCGCCCAGCGGGTGCGGGCCCTGGCGCCTGGGGCGTGCTGGCGCGGCCCTGGGGCAGAGGTCGGCATGAAGGAATCAGGCGGTGAGCGCATCATGGCCCGAGGCGTATGCGCGGATGAGGGGTGCCAGGGGCTGCATGGAATTTCTCATGCCAATCATACGACGAATGAAGACTTATAAACAGTTATGAGAAGACAACTGCCAACAACCATCACAATAACAAGTGTAATGCGAATACGGATCGTAAGACGACTAACAGTGTCAGCCAGGGTGGGCCCCAAACAAAATGATGTTAGCAATCTATGCTATGCAAAATATGTGGAGCAACTTGTGTGGTGCAACCTATGTGATGCGACGTATGCGGTGCAATCTATGTGGTGCAGAGAATGTGGTGCAATCTATGTTATGTAAGCTATGATGTGCACTCTGTTTCGTGTGATCGGTGTTGTGCTGTACACGCGGTGCAACCGATGAGGTGCATATGTATGTTGTGCACTCGAGGTGGTACTATATATATAAATATATTAATTGTACAGTACATGTAGTGCAGTCTGTGTGGCACAACCTATGTGGTGCAACTCACTTGCCGAACTTGAAGTTGTCAACTCCACTGCTCGCGCAATCATCCCACCCACCCACCCCCAACTTAGTTTGCAAAACCCATGCGGGACCGAGCACAGATATCGCTCCGGGGTCGTCTTGGAGCCCTCGGGGGCGTCTCAAGAGCGCCCCAAGAAGGCCGGAGAAGCAAGACGGCCGACGACGACGACGACGACGACGACGGCGGCGACGACGACGACGCCGACGTCGACGACGACGAAGACGACGACGCCGACGCCGACGACGACGACGACGTCGCCAACGAAGACGACGACGAGGGAGGAGGAAGGAAGACGACGGCGACAACGACGACAACGACGACAAAGACGACAACGAGGGAGGAGGGAGGACGGCGACGACGCGAACGACGAAGAAGGAGGAAGGACGGCGACGCCAACGACGGCAACGACGAGGGAGGAGGGAAGACGACGACGAGACGACGACGACGACGACGACGACGGCGACGAAATAGGAGGGACGACGACGGGCCGCCGACGACGGACGACGACGACGAGGGAGGAGGAGGAAGGACGACCACGGCGACAACGACGACGGAAACGACCATGACGCCAAAGAGGACGACGACGACGAACACGAGGCAATACAGAGGACGACGTAGGCGACGACGACGACGACGACGCGGGAGGAGGGAGGACGGCGACGACGACGACGACGACGACGACGCCGCAAGAGCGCGCGCGCGCACGCTTTTGTTGAAAATCTGTGTTGCGAAACCTTGTGTTCTTGTAGGTTTTTTGGACGCGCGATTTTGGAATCCTTCCGAAACCGATGGGTTTTGAAGGATTTCGGCGTACGCGCGCGACGACGCGCGCGTCTGCACTCCGTCCCATTTGTTGCAGAGGATTCTCGCGACGGCACACGCGCAAGGGCGTTCGACAGACTTCGACATGCGCGCGCGACGCCCGTTTGGTAGCATGTTGTGAACATATTGAAAAACAAATGGTTTTCTTAAGATTTCGCAAGAGCTCGCGCGTAAGCTTTTTTAGCAACTCAGTGTTGCGAAACCATGTGTTTTTGTATGTTTTTTGGGAACTCGATTGCGAAAGCCTTCCGGCACCGAAGGTTTTTGAAGGATTTCGGCATGCGCGCGCGACGACGCGCGCGTGTGCACTTCGTCCAATCTTGTACAAGGGATTCGTGAGCAAGTGTTATGTTAAAACAAAAAAGGCACCGCATAGTTTTTTTTCACAAGGGAACCTTAGGGGGGGATACCGGTTGGCCTGGGACATTGTGATTTCATATTTAGGATGGAAATGTGGTCAGAATCATATGTGATGTACATACCCGAAAGGGGGGGCGATAACGCCGGGGGGGGGGGGTAGAGCCTATTCTCCTTTTAAGAAGGAGAATTGAAGCAGGCGATCTATGTAATACAGACAAAGTTGTGCGACCTATGTGGTGCGCCATCTGCGGTGCGATCTTTGTTGTATAATATATGTGTGGCGATCTGAGTTGTGCAATCTATGTGGTGATACCTATGTGGTGCTATATATATTTATATACGTACAAATAAGTAAATATAGATGGTGCAATCCACTTTGACCGTCTTGAAGCTGTCCTCTCTACTGCTCGTGCAAACATCCCACCCACCCACCCGCGACTTGGTTTGCAAAATCTCTTATGACCGTGACGGTGGGTACCACATGGCACTTGGAAACAACAGCGACGCCGACGACGACAGCGACAACGACGATGACGACGCCGCCGACAACGACTACGACGACACCGACGACGTCTCCAACGACTTCGACGACGCCGACAACGACGACGACGACGACACCGACGACGACGACGACGACACCGACGACGACAACGACGCCGATGACAACGACGACGACGATGACGACGCCGACGATAACGACGACACCGACGACGACGACGACGTCGACGACGACGACGACGACGACGACGACGACGACGACGACGGCGACGACGACGACGACGCCGACGTCGACGACGACGAAGACGACAACGACGCCGACGTCGACGACGACGACGAAGACGACGACGACGTCGCCAACGGAGACGACGAGGAAGGAGGGAGGACGACGACGGCGACAACGACGACAACGACGAGGGAGGAGGGAGGACGGCGACGACGCAAACGACGAAGAAGGAGGAAGGACGGCGACGCCGACGACGACAACGACGAGGGAGGAGGGAAGACGACGACGACAACGACGACGACGACGACGACGGCGACGAAATAGGAGGGACGACGACGAGACGCCGACGACGGACGACGACGACGACGACGAGGGAGGAGGAGGAAGGATGACCACGGCGACAACGACGACGGAAACGACCACGACGCCAAAGAGGACGACGACGACGAACACGAGGCAATACAGAGGACGACGTAGGCGACGACGACGACGACAACGACGCGAGAGGAGGGAGGACAGCGACGACGACGACGACGACACAAGAGCGCGCGCGCACGCTTTTGTTGAAAATCCGTGTTGCGAAACCTTGTGCTGTTGTAGGTTTCTTGGGCGCGCGATTTTGACATCCTTCCGAAACCGATGGGTTTTGAAGGATTTCGGCATACGCGCGCGACGACGCGCGCCTCTGCACTCCGTCCCATTTGTTGCAGAGGATTCTCGCGACGGCACACGCGCAAGGGCGTTCGACAGATTTCGACATGAGCGCGCGCGAAGCCCGTTTGGTAGCATTTTGTGAAAATCTTGAAAAAAACCTATGGTTTTCTTAAGATTTCGCAAGAGCTTTCGCGGAGGCTTTTTTAGCAACTCTGTGTTGCGAAACCCTGTGTTGTTGTATGTTTTTTGGAAACTCGATTGCGAAAGCCTTCCGGCACCGAAGGTTTTTGAAAGATTTCCGCATGCGCGCGCGACGACGCGCGCGTGTGCACTTCGTCTCATTTGTTCATTTGTTGCAAGGGAGTCGTGAAAACGTGTTATGTTAGAACAAAAATGTCACCGCATAGTGCATAGTGCTGTTTACAAGGGAACCTCAGGGGGGGGGGGGAAACGCGGTTTGGCTGGGATGATCTGATTTCATATTTAGGATGGACGAGTGTGCAGAATATACATGGGATCATACTGTCCCAGGGGGAACCCATAAGTCCGGGGGGGGTAGAGTCTATTAGAAAGGAGAATATATGTGGTGCAGTCCACGTTGACCGTCTTGAAGCTGTCCCCTCTACTGCTCGTGCAAGCATCCCACCCTCCCACCCGCAACTTGGTCGCAAGACTTCTTAAGACAAGACCGTGACGGTTGGTACCACATGGCACTTGGCCACGACACCGACGCCGACGACGACAGCGACAACGACGACGACGGCGCCGCAGACACCGACTACGACACCGCCGACGTCGACGTCGACGAAGACGACGACGACGCCGACGACGACGACGAAGACGACGACGACGTCGCCAACGGAGACGACGACGAGGGAGGAGAAAAAACGACGACGGCGACAACGACGACAACGACGATGGAGGAGGGAAGACGGCGACGACGCAAACGACTAAGAAGGAGGAAGGACGGCGACGCCGACGACGACAACGACGAGGGAGGAGGGACGACGACGACGACAACGACGACGACGACGAAATAGGAGGGACGACGACGTGACGCCGACGACGGACGACGACGTGACGCCGACGACGGACGACGACGACGACGACGAGGGAGGAGGAGGAAGGACGACCACGGCGACAACGATGACGGAAACGACCACGACGCCAAAGAGGACGACGACGACGACGAACACGAGGAAACACAGAGGACGACGTAGGCGACGACGACGACGACAACGACGCGGGAGGAGGGAGGACGGCGACGACGACGACGACGACGCAAGAGCGCGCGCGCACGCTTTTGTTGAAAATCCGTGTTGCGAAACCTTGTGTTGTTGTAGGCATTTTGGACACACGATTTTGAAATCCTTCCGAAACCGATGGGTCCTGAAGGTTTTCGGCATACGCGCGCGACGACGCGCGCGTCTGCACTTCGTCCCATTTGTTGCAGGGGATTCTCGCGAAGGCACACGCGCAAGGGCGTTCGACAGATTTCGACATGAGCGCGCGCGAAACCCGTTTGGTAGCATTTTGTGGAAATCTTGGAAAACCTACGGCTTTCTTAAGATTTCGCAAGAGCTTTCGCGGAAGCTTTTTTAGCAACTCTGTGTTGCGAAACCATGTTGCTCGATTGCGAAATCCTTCCCGCGCCGAAGGTTTTTGAAAGATTTCGGCATGCGCGCGCGACGACGCGCTTGTGTGCACTTCGTCTCATTTTCTGCAAGGGGGTCGTGAACAAGTGCTATGTTAGAACAACAAATGTCACCGCATTGTGTTTTTTTTTTTTTTTTAAAAAAAAGGGAACCTCAGGGGGGGGAAACCGGCCTAGCTGGGATGGTATGATTTCATATTTAGGATGGACGAGTGTGCAGAATATGTATATCTATATATAAATATACATATATATACACATATACGTATAGACGAAATCATACTATCCCAGGGGGAAGCGATAACTCCGGGGGGGGGTAGAGTCTATTCTCTTCTCAGAAAGGAGAAATGATTTTAACAAACGAGTTGACACATCCCGCGCTCTTGCAAACATCCCACCCACCCACCCGCAACTTGGTTTGCAAAACCCACGACGACGACGATGGCGACGCCGACAACGACGACAACGACGACACCGACGACGACGACGTCAACGACGCCGACGACGACGACGACGACGGCGGTAACGACGACGACGCCGACGTCGACGACGACGAATACGACGACGACGCCGACGCCGACGACGACGACGAAGACGACGACGACGTCGCCAACGAAGACGACGACGAGGGAGGAGGGAGGACGACGACGGCGACAACGACGACAACGACGACAACGATGAGGAAGGAGGGAGGACGGCGACGACGCTAACGACGAAGAAGGAGGAAAGACGGCGACGCCGACGACGACAACGACGAGGGAGGAGGGGAGACGACGACGACGGCAACGACGAGGACGACGACGACGACGGCGACGAAATAGGAGGAACGACGACGAGACGCCGACGACGGACGACGACGACGACGACGAGGGAGGAGGAGGAAGGACGACCACGGCGACAACGACGACGGAAACGACCACGACGCCAAAGAGGACGACGACGACGAACACGAGGAAACACAGAGGACGACGTAGGCGACGACGACGACGACGCGGGAGGAGGGAGGACGGCGACGACGACGACGACGCAAGAGCGCGCGCGCACGCTTGTGTTGAAAATCCGTGTTTCGAAACCTTGTGTTGTTGTAGGATTTTTGGACACACGATTTTGAAATCCTTCCGAAACCGGTGGGTTTTGAAGGTTTTCGGCATACGCGCGCGACGACGCGCGCGTCTGCACTTCGTCCCAATTTTTGCAGAGGATTCTCGCAACGGCACATGCGCAAGGGCGTTCGACAGATTTCGACATGCGCACGCGCGACGCCCGTTTGGCACATTTTTGTGGAAATCTTGAAAAACCGATGGTTATTTTTAGATTTCGCAAGAACTCGCGCGTAAGCTTTTTTATAATATCAGCGTTGCGAAACCATGTGCTTTTGTATGCTTTTTTGGAAACTCGATTGCGAAAGCCTTCCGGCACCGAATGGTTTTTGAAGGATTTCGGTATGCGCGCGCGACGACGCGCGCGCGTGCACTTCGTCAATTTTTTTACAAGGGAGTCGTGAAAAAATGCTATGTTAGAACAAAGATGTCACCGCATAGTGTTTTCTACTACAAGGGAACCTCAGGGGGGGATACCGGCCCCCCTGGGATAGTGTAAATTCATATTTAGGATGGACATGTGGTCAGAATCATAAACGATTTACATACCCGAAAAGGGGACCGATAACTCCGGGGGGGGGGTACAATTAATTTCTATTCGCAGTGAGTTGTCCACTCCACTGCTCGCGCAAACATCCCACCCACCCACCCGCAACTTGGTTTGCAAAATCTCTTTAGACCGTGACGGTGGGTACCACATGACACCTGGCAACGACAGCGACGCCGACGACGACAGCGACAACGACGACGACGACGCCGCCGACAACGACTACGACGACACCGACGACGTCTCTAACGACTTCGACGACGCCGACAACGACGACGACGACGACGACGACGACGACGACGACGACACCGACGACGACAACGACGCCGACGCCGACGACGACGACGACGATGACGACGCCGACGACGACCACAACGACGACACCGATGACGACAACGACGTCAGGGACGCCGACAACGACTACGACGACGGCGGTGACGACGACGACGCCGACGTCGACGACGACGACGACGCCGACGCCGACGACGACGACGAAGACGACGACGACGTCGCCAACGAAGACGACGACGAGGGAGGAGGGAGGACGACGACGGCGACAACGACGACGACGGCGACAACGACGAGGGTGGAGGGAGGACGGCGACGACGCGAACGACGAAGAAGGAGGAAAGACGGCGACGCCGACGACGACAACGACGAGGGAGGAGGGATGACGACGACGACGACGACGGCGACGAAATAGGAGGGACGACGACGAGACGCCGACGACTGACGACGACGACGACAAGGGAGGAGGAGGAAGGACGACCACGGCGACAACGACGACGGAAACGACCACGACGCCAAAGAGGACGACGACGACGAATACGAGGAAACACAGAGGACGACGTAGGCGACGACGACGACGACGACGCGGGAGGAGGGAGGACGGCGACGACGACGACGACGACGACGCAAGAGCGTGCGCGCACGCTTTTGTTGAAAATCCGTGTTGCGAAACGTTGTTTTTCTTTTCTGTATTTTTTGGGACACACGATTTTGAAATCCTTCCGAAACCGGTGGGTTTCGAAGGATTTCGGCATACGCGCGCGACGACGCGCGCGTCTGCACTTCGTCCCAATTTTTGCAGAGGATTCTCGCGACGGCACATGCGCAAGGGCGTTCGACAGATTTCGACATGCGCGCGCGCGACGCCCGTTTGGTATCACGTTGTGTCAATCTTGAAAAACCTATGGATTTCTTAAGATGTCGCAAGAACTCGCGCGTAAGCTGATATATATATATATATTTATATACGTACACACATACATATACACATATATATATATATACCTATATATATATATACATCAGCAAATCAGTGTTGCGAAACCATGTGTTGTTTTTATGTTTTTTGGGTACTCGATTGCGAAATCCTCCGACACCGAAGGTTTCTCAAGGATTTCGGCATGCGCGCGCGACGACGCGCGCGTGTGCACTTCGTACAGTTTTTTGCAAGGGATTCGTGAAAAAGTGTTATGCGAGAGCAGACAATGTCACCGCATGGTGTTTTTTCTCTACAAAGGAACCTCAAGGGGGGATACTGGTTGGCCTGGGACATTCTGATTTCATATTTAAGATGGACATGTGGTCTGGATTTTTCCCCACGGCAGCATTGCAGGTGCAACAGCGCAAGGTCCCTTAAACGTGACCCGGGGCGTAAAGCTCACCCCAACCCTCGGCGACGGCCGAGCGTCTAAAGCACACTATGGTGCCAGTCCTCTAACCAAACCTACAGCACAGGTGCGCTGCCTGCTATATTTGCATGAAATCCTTAAAATATGGAAGAAGAACAACTGCAATGCGACTGCCCCGCTGCCTAAGCCAAGACGTGAGTTCATGTACCCCAGGGCCGAATCAGCCGCAGCTTATAAACCCAATATGACTTGACCAATGTGGCGAGCACTGGGGCCACCAGTGCACTGAGACAGAATCGGGCGCAGCTACGCAGCAGGAGGAGGAGGACGAGGAGGACAAGCCGGCGCGCAAAAACAGCAATGCATCCGCCCTCGCCGACTGCCAGACACAACTCCGCGGCATCATGGGGCGAGCCAGGGCAAGAGCAAGCAGGCGACAAAGCGGCCCCTCGCTGTCCGAAGCATGTGGGCCTTAGCTGTCCAGGAGGACGAAGGGGGAGGAGGGGGGGGAAGAGGGAAGGAAAAGTAAAACTCGCGCGTGTGCAAGCATCATGCCGCCAGCCGGTGCTAGCACAATGATCCCACGCGAACTACATTATAAAAGTCCCGATGCGGCTGACTAAATGTATAAGTAGGGCGTACGCGACGAAACCGCACCGAATCCTACCACGTAGGGGCGGGAACGGTTGGGCGCGCACACCTGTGGTGCAGGCGGCCATCTATCAACAAAAAATAAGGGAGAGGCGCGAGGCGAGGAGGGGAGAGAGAGAGAGAGAGAGAGAGGCCAAGGACGCGGCGAGGAGCGCTGGCCGCCTATAGAGCTCAACGCCTGGCCCCTAGCCTCATTCCGACATGTGGACGTAGGTGCACTCGCATATGCACTCGTAGATGCACTCGTAAATGACGACGTGGTCAATGCGGGAGTCGGTGTGCTGGGCGGAGCGGGAGTCGGGAAACGCTTGGTCCAGACCTCCCGGGGACAGTGTCGGTGAGCTGGTCAACGCGGGAGTCGGTGTGCCGGTCGGAACGGGAGTCGGGGAGCGCTTGG
This sequence comes from Prorocentrum cordatum, assembly GCA_963575745.1. NCBI lineage: Eukaryota > Dinophyceae > Prorocentrales > Prorocentraceae > Prorocentrum > Prorocentrum cordatum. Next base: position 317,246 of record CAUYUJ010020882.1, on the reverse strand, counting down.
TCCAGACCTCCCGGGGACGGGGTCGGCGAGCTGGTCGATGCGGGAGTCGGCATGCTGGTCGGAGCGGGAGTCGGGAAGCGCATGGTCCAGACCTCCCGGGGACGGGGTCTCTGAGCCCGTCGATGCGGGAGCCGGTGTGCTGGTCGGAGCGGGAGTCGGGAAGCGCTTGGTCCAGACCTCCCGGGGACGGGGTCGGTGAGCTGGTCGATGCGGGAGTCGGTGTGCTGGTCGGAGTGGGAGTCGGGAAGCGCTTGGTCCAGACCTCCCGGGGCCGGGGTCGGTGAGCTGGTCGATGCGGGAGTCGGTGTGCAGGTCGGAGTGGGAGTCGGGAAGCGCTTGGTCCAGACCTCCCGGGGACGGGGTCGGTGAGCTGGTCGATGCGGGAGCCGGTGTGCTGGTCGGAGCGAGAGTCGGGAAGCGCTTGGTCCAGACCTCCCGGGGACGGGGTCTCTGAGCCCGTCGATGCGGGAGTCGGTGTGCTGGTCGGAGCGGGAGTCGGGAAGCGCTTGGTCAAGACCTCCCGGGGACGGGGGGGTAGTGATTTACATAGGACGCGGGGGTAGTGATAACGCCCGGGGGGGGGCAGAGTCTATTCTCTTTTTAGACAAGAGAACCCCCGTGGTGGCATCTATGTGGTGCAATTGCGCGAGGCCCCGCCGAAGTGGCGACGGGGCGGCGACGGCGACAACATAGCCGCCAGGCCGCCACACAGGCCCAGACGACGGGCGGCGACGAGGCGGGGACGGGGCGGCGACGGCGACAACATAGCCGCCAGACCGCCACGCTGGCCCAGAAGACGGGCGGCGACGAGGCGGGGACGGGGCGGCGACGGCGGCAACATAGCCGCCAGACCGACACACTGGCCCAGATGACGGGCGGCGACGAGGCGGCGACGGGGCGGCGACGGCAACAACATAGCCGCCAGACAACCACACCAGCTTTTCGATGTAGAGCAAAGATAAAAAAAATACCAAAGTACAAACGCTGCTTGGGTAACATACATATGATACTATTCCCCCTTTCTCCCCCTCCCTTTTGCGCCATGCTTCGCAACGCAACACGGTACACTTTTTAATATCAGCTAACGTTGACTCCACGTAAGTAGATTGACAGGAGAAGAGCGAGAGAAGGAGAAGACGAGGAGGAGAGGACGGGAGGAGAGGAAGCCAAGCATGAAATGGCAAGCAAAACGAAGCGAGCAAAAAGACGCGAGTAGCCACGCAAGTAGGGAGAGCCATAGGAGTAAGCTTGGGCATGTAGGCATTGGCATAGACGTAGGAGCGCTCAGAGGTGGTGCATAGGCATAGGCATAGGCGTAGGCATAGGAGTTAGGGGGAGGCATAGGCATAAGTATAGGCATAGGCATAGCAATAGGAATTGAGGGGGTGGGCATAGGAGTTGGGGAGGGGGGGCCAACGGACCAATTAGTAGAGAATGAATTGGAACTCCTGTGGGGCAAGCCTATTTGGAGAATAATGCACTGCGATGCAAGGCAACGCAAATCAACATAAAGCAATGCAAAGCCACGCACAACAATGTAAACGAACGCAGTGAGATGCGAAGCCACGTAAAGCAGCGCACAGCCATGAGAACAATGCAACGCAAGTGCCAGCAACACAAACCAGGAGGGATGAGAAGGGAGGGGCTGCAAAGCAAAGCAATGCCAAGCACGGCATAGCAATGCAAATCAATGCATAATACTACTAAGAACGGCGGAACAGTACGAAGCAAGGCAACGCAATGTAAAGCAGTGCAACGCAAAGCAATGCAAATCACTGCAAAGCAAAGCCACGCAATGCAACGTTTCGCATTGCAATTCGAAGCAACGCAAAACAATCCAAAGCACTATAATCTCAACACAGGGCAATGTTAAGGACGGCTTCGCAATTCGAAGCATGGCAAGTAAGTGCAAAACAACGCAAAGCAATGCATTGCACAGCAATGCAAATCACGGCCAGGCTTGGCTTTGCTTTGCAATGCAAAGTGGGAGGCCTGGAAATTGGCACCAACACCAAGACAGAGGGTTGCCTCCACAGGGGGAAGATGGTCCCAGATTTTCGGTGTTGGTGGCAATAGTTCGGCCACCTTGGAAGCCAGAATATTACCACCATCACCGAGATCGGGATCTTCTTCCTTCGGTGGAGGCACACCGCCGAAATTGGTGTTGGTGTCAATCTCTAGGCAATGTAAAGCAGTGCAACGCAAAGCAATGCAAATCACTGCAAAGCAAAGCCACGCAATGCAACGTTTCGCATTGCAATTCGAAGCAACGCAAAGCAATACAAAGCACTATAATCTCAACACAGGGCAATGTTAAGGACGGCTTCGCAATTCGAAGCATGGCAAGTAAGTGCAAAACAACGCAAAGCAATGCATTGCACAGCAATGCAAATCACGGCCAGGCATTGCTTTGCTTTGCAATGCAAAGCAATGCAGAACAACGACGAGCAACGCAACAAAAATACAACGCCAAGCAACGCAACGCGACGGCGACGGCGAAGAAACGGCGACGGACGGCGACGTGGCGGCGACGGAGCGGCGACGGCCGGCACGGAGAGCCGCCAGACTGACACGCAAGCCCGGGCGACGGAAGGCGACGAGGCGGCGACGTGGCGGCGACGGCCGGCACGGATCTCCAGACCGGCACAGAGGCCCAGTTCCTGGGACCAGAAGTGAGAATCCCTAAGTGCAAGCACCGTTTGGGGAAGAAGTAAAATATGGGACGCGCAAAAACATACTCGTGCTATCTGTTTTCCTTGGAGGCGCGCGTCCGACTCGAACATCTAGTATACCCATTTTGTAGTATATCGTTTCCCGAGCGGTGTGGCCAGAAAGCGCCCGCCACGACGCATATGCTATGAGATTTCTCGGTGCGCGCGTAGCCCCTGGCGGGGCGACGCACACACAGTATTAGCATGTTGTGGGGACGCCGAAAAGAAGTGGAGGCAGCAGAAGAGGGGGGCATGATATCATCACGCCCTCTGTCCTCACCCTCTTCTTCGCCGTCCTCGAGGCAGAATGGGTCATGGGCCCTGGAGGTTTTATCTCCGTCTTCAAGCTCCCAGAGCCATCCCACTGGCCCAAAGACCGTCGCAGAACGACACGGGGTGACACGTTGGTGGGACCAGGGCCCGCCTCTACCAGGACCCACCCGTTTCCTTCACACCATACCATAGAGGGGGCGAGGGAGGAGGGAGGAGGGGAAGGGGGGGGAGGGGGGAGGGAGAGGGGCACAGGACAAGCTAGGTGCGCTGGCGCCTGGAACTCCAAAGAGGAACTCATCGTGTGCGCAATTGAAAAAAAGGGGGCTTACTCACATTGGAGAAGGAAATGACGGATGAGCAAGATGATGAGCAGGAGGAAAAGGAGGATGAGGAAGGAGATGGAAGACGAGGACGACCAGCAGCAGCAGCAGGAGCTGGAGTAAGAGGAGCTGGAGGAGCAGGAGGACCAGAAGAGAGCGGGGAAATGAGGGGGGCGACAACGATGAAAGAAGACCCGTATCTAGAAAAGTGAACGCCGTTCTGAACGACGGGAGCAAAGCACCGATCCGAACATGAGGCCCACGCTAGAGCGGGACCACCGTTTTGAAATGCCAAAAACACTTGGATTGTAACAGCTATAAGAACACATTTGAATCTCGTTGAAGAATACGCAGAGAGAGCCGAGTATATTTCAGACATAATCAGGGGAGAGAGGAAACTAGTATCCAGAATGTGTGGTTGCGGAGGAGAGATAGCTGAAGGGAGGAGGACATGGATGGGGAGGCGAGGAGGTGGGTGGAAAGGGTGGAAAAGGGGGGCAGAGGTCAGAATGGGGATGGGGGTTTGAGTTGGATGGATGGGGGGAGGAGACAAGTGGAAAAGGGATAAGAGGGGGGAGGGAAGGGAGGGGTGAAAGGGGGGATGATGAGAGAGATGAGGAGGCGGTGTGGAAGGGAAGGGAGTATGGGTCTGACTACGCAAGCGGGGGGAAAGAGGTGTATGTGGGGGGGGAGGGGAGGGAGGGGCAATACAAGGTGGAGGATAGTGAAGACACGGGGGAGGAGGGGCAGGATGAGCAGCAGCAGGTTGGGGGGGGGAGGAGGAGGCGGAGTGGGGGATATGGAGAAGAGTTGGGGTGTCAGTTGAGGATGAAGATTTGCTTTGCGACCGTCCGGGTGATAAGTGCCAATCATGCCAGCGCTGGGGATGAGGAAGGCACAGGGCGAAGAGGGGAAGGAGGACCAGCGGGAGGAGTCAGAGAAGAGGGAGGGGAAGGCAGAAGGACTTGTGACTTGTTGTATCTTAAATGTGCCCTTGGCGTTTTTTGGGCGTTTTCAACTCGGCATCTTGGAAATCAATGTGTTTGCGCTTTCAGGTCTCCACAGGAAAACCGACCACGCTATAAAAACGCTTCGGTGTGTAGCGTTTTCGAATCTGTTGTTTTCCATTGACGGAGCCCGCCGAGGATGAACCGTTGGCTTCCAGGGCAGTTTCGCACCGGTACCGAACCCATGTCAGACTTGCGTTGCCAGCTCCAGCTCTGCGCGCGGAAACGCCCCCGCTCCATCATGGATGTTACGATGAGACAGGAAACGCCTAACATCAACAATTATGAAACAACTCAAACAACTTGATTTGCTTGTTTTCAGCCAGTCCAGAGCCCAGCACAGAAAACGATAACAGAAACGCCCAGGGCGTTTTCAATATTAACCCTGCAGAAGGAAGTGAATGAATCAGACGTTCGACGTCATCATGTGCTCATGACATGGGCCCCTGAACCTCTCGACCCTAACGTAGAGACCTGTCTTTCATACGAGCTGTTGTTTGATTGGGAGCAAGGTGCTGCCCAGCGTGCTCGACACTTCAAAAATTGATGTGCTGTCGCACTCGCGCACTGCATTGCGCTCGAGGCTGTAGCGCATGCGGCCGCTCTCTTCGAAGGGACAGCAAAGGCTCGTGCGTGCCGACATCCGGATTCGTCACTGCTCTGCTGGCCCCGGCCCTCTGCCCCTGCATCGCATCGGCCCGCTCCACCTTCAGGCCGACATGGGTTGAAAGGCAAGGGGTCCCCGTAAGGTGTGAAGCGCCAACTGTGCAAACTTAGCATGCTGAAGAACTCCACGCACACGTGCAAACCCGTCACCCGTAAACCCAAGCTGATGGTGCAAACATTCGTGCATGATCCTCCTCCTGCACAGGCTCCTTTCCAAGCGCCTGCAGCCTCCGCGTTGTAGACAGCGCCGCGCGCCGCCCGAGTCTGCTGATCGCCCCGCCCTCCAGGCAGCTCAGAGGTGGCTGTCCTGGACACAACCAGGGTGGCGTGCCCGCTTTGGCGTGGACGCTTTTCTGACATTTCAACTCTTGGCTGCGGGACCCACCGTCCCATCGAACCAGCCGTACATCGAAAAAGTGCACCAGGAGACTGAGCAAGGGTGGCGACATCTGCGAGGGATAGAGACATCAGAGCACATGCACTATTGTTACTTGACAAGGAGTCCTCGGGGGGGTTGCAAGTATCACCAAAGATGCGGCAACTGCCATGCTTTAGCGCTGTACCCAGCCCGTCAGGTGTGTTCTCGAGCTCGTCCGCCCTCCCCTCGCCCTCCCCCCCAGGGGGGGGGGTTAATCCAGATGTTTGCTCTGAAAGGAAGGGGAAAGGGTGATGGGAACAGCCAAATCTCTAACACGCCTTTGCACCCCAGCAAGCAGAGGTCGGCGGATTCGAATCATAGAGCATCTATAGGAACGGGGGGATCGAGACAGGGCCCGCCTAAGGCAGGCCCGACAGCAAGGATCCATTCAAATCTTGGCCTCTGGCTCAGCCAGTGCAGCGGCTGACCACAAGATCGGCCCTTGGAGCCTCCAAATCCACTGACCGTGGCCTCCAAGACGCCGAAGATGCCTTCCCAGATGGCTCACGAAGGGTTCGAACAGGCTGGCGAGGCCATAAGAACACACAAGATTGCCTCAAGATGGCCCAAGAGGACCCCAAGATTCCCCAAGAGGGTCCCAAGATGACGCCCAGAAATACCTAAAGAGGCAACACACACACAAAAGCCGCAGGTGTTTGGATCGTTCTGCGTTCTCGCCTTTTCGGGCTCAGGCCGCCCGCGAGGCCCCCCGAGACCCGTCCACGATCGGCGTTATCTCATCGAGTCCCAGATGCTGATCGACGCGAATCATCGACGCTAAAGACGCAATTAAAACGGGTATACCAGGCTCCCATGATTTGCTACCGAACCCACCCACCCGCACAGAATGACCCCCAAGACCCCCAACATGCCCCAAGAGGCCCCGAAGAAATCCCCAGAGGGCCCCCTCGAAGCCCCCAGAAGCCATGATAAAGCTCGCATGAGGCCGCCCCCGGGTCCTCCCAGAGGTCCCAAAGAAGCCCCGCAACGAACTCGGAGGAAGAGAAGGACAAATCAGCAAGACCTACACGCAGGCAGCACGAAAACAAACGGCACACAGCACATACGACACCGGACGCCGCGCACATCTTCTTCCGGGGATCAGTGGAACGGCGCAATCACTGTTGAGTGTATATCATACGGTGTATATATATATATATATATATGTTCAGTGTGTTCTGTTTAGCTGTAGTAAGAATTGCCCAATGTTGCGCGAGGCGTAGCGAGTCGCATTATACTTAAAGTGCCGCTTAGCCACCCTCCTGCCCTTGAGGCACGAGTTGGAGTGTCCTCAGGTCCTTCGCATATTCCCTGGAGCCTCAGTCCTAAATCCTGAGGATTCGTCAAAGGGCCCAGCGCCAAAGCATCAAACCTTCTGGGGCGCGTCGCGTCTTCTCACGCCACTTTTCGGCCCTAAGGAGGGCCTCAAGACGGGCCGAAAGGACTCCAAGAGGCGACCGAGACGGTCCAAGGGGGCCCCGCATCGCCGCACGATCGGTCGAAGACGCCCAAGATGGTGCCCAGTCGGCCGACAAAGCGCCCAAGACGTCCCAATAGGCCTTCAAGACCCTTCCCGAGAGGGCCCCGAGAAGCACACATCATTGATTCCTGTAGGTGTTTAAAAGGATGTTGGCTTTCTCGCATTCTCAGCTCCCCGACGCTTCAAGACGGCTTACGAGGCTCCAAGATCGCCCCAAGATGCCTGCAAGAGGGCCCCGCAACGGCCCCAGAGGGCCCCAAGACGACCCAAGAGGACTCCATGACGGCCCAAGAGGCTCCCAAGACGGCTCCAAGCGGGGGCCCAGACGGGGGACCCGAACGAGCATTTCGAGCCGTCGGCCATGGAAGGCCGTCAGGAGGCCCCGAAAGGCCACAGCGAGGCTCCAAGAGACCCCCAAGAGGCCCCCCCCAGGAGGCCCCAAGAATCCCCAAAAGGCTCCAAACAGGCCCCCCAAAGGCCCCAACGAGGCACCGAGAGGCCCCAACACTGCACCCGAGAGGCCCTGGAGAGCGCTCCGAAGAGACCCAAGAAGCATCTCTGAGAACTTTGCCCCACAAGACAGGCACGGTGGCGGGATGGGCCGAAGGCCACTGTATGTATGTATGTATGTATGTATGTATATATATATATATATATATATATATATATATATCCACAGACAGTCACAAGCGAGCGAACCAGTCGCACACGAGACTTATCCTGGCGAAACACCCAACCCTTTTTCTAAACAAAGGGCAAACAAGAACACGCCGGAGGATCTGCACTGCCCCCGACAACCTAGCCACCTACGATGGTCACACCGCGAACAAAGTCCACCATTCACGCAAAAGCGCTCTCACATATCGAATCGCAATAAGGAGAGAACGACGACGAACGCGACGGGTAGTAGGACAGGGTCTGTCATGAAAATGGGATACCCATGGTTTAAACATCTGCGATGGCGCCACAATTCTAAGCATATCCAGAAGCTCTGGAACAGCATGCGGCAGATGACGACTGGCGTGCTTGAGGGCCACAACGCGTCAGCGGTATGCCGAAATGGGCGGGGGGCGACGCCATGCGAACGCATCCACTGGAGCTCTCGGAGGATCCCTGGGGTGCAAGCAACGGGCGAGGGGTGTAGCGAAAAGGGCAGGGGGCGACGCCATGCGAACGCACCCACTGGGGCCCTCGGTGGAGCTCCCTGGGGGGCAGGTAACGGGTGAGGGATGTACCGAACGGGACGTGGCGACGCCATGCGAACGCATCCGCTGGGGCTCTCGGTGGAGCTCCCTGGGGGGCAGGAAACGGGTGAAGGGTGTGCTGCTTGGCAGGGCGACGGCAGGCGAAAGCGCCCACTGGGACCCTCGGTTGAGCTTCTTGGGGGGTGGGGGTGGGGTGGTGGGGAGCGGGGCGAGGCACAGCAAAAGTAGCGAGTAGCACTCGTAGTAGTAGTAGTAGTAGTAGTAGTAGTCGTAGTAGCAGTCGTAGTAGTAGTAGTAGCAGTAGTAGTAGTAGTAGTAGTAGTAGTAGTAGTAGTAGTAGTAGTAGTAGTAGTAGTAGTAGTAGTAGTCGTAGTAGTAGTAGTAGTAGTAGTAGTAGTAGTAGTAGTAGTAGTAGTAGTAGTAGTAGTAGTCGCAGTAGTAGTAGTAGTAGTAGTAGTAGTAGTAGTAGTAGTAGTAGTAGTGGTGGTTGAAGTAGTATCATAGTAGTAGTAGCCGTAGTAGTAGTAGTAGTAGTAATCGTAGAAATTGGTGGTGGTAGTAGTAGTAATAATAATACGAACTAAAGTAGTGGTAGTGGTAGTGGTGGTGGTAGTGGCATTGGAAGTGGTAGTGGTAGTGGTAGGAGTAGTGGCAATAGTAGTAACAATAGTAGTATACATAATCATGAGAATATTAGTCGTAGTAGTAGTAGTAGTAGTTCTAGCAGTAGTAGCAGTAGGAATACTCGTCGCCGTCGTAGTCGCATGCGTAGCCGTAGTAGTAGTAGTAATAGTAGTAGTAGTAGTTGTAGTAGTAGTAGTAGTAGTGATAGTAGTGGTAGTCGTAGTCGTAGTCGTAGTAGTAGTAGTAGCAGCAGTAGTAGTAGTAGTAGTAGTAGTAGTAGTAGTAGTACTAGTAGTACTAGTAGTAGTTGTAGTAGTAGCAGTACGAATAAAGTCGTAGTAGCTGTAGCAGTAGTAGCAGTAGCAGTAGCAGTAGTAGTAGCTGTAGTAGTAGTAGTAGAATTGTAGCAGTGGTAGTGGACGTGGTCGTAGTAGTAGTAGTAGCAAGTAGTAGTAGTAGAAGTAGTAATAATAAAAGAACTGGTAGTAACCGTGGGAGTGATAGTAATAGAAGTATTATTATTATAGGTTGTGGTCGTAGTAGCAGAAAAAATAGTACGTGTAGTAGCTGGTGTAGTAGTTGCGGTAGTAGCTGTAATAGTAGTAGTAGGAGTAGTGGTTGTGCTAATGGTAGTACTAGTGGTACTGGTAGTAGTAGTAGTAGTGGTGCAATACTAATAGAGGTAGTAGCGGTAGTCGTCGACGTAGTAGTCGCCGTATTAGTAGTAGTAGTAGTAGTAGTAGTAGTAGTAGCAGTCGTAATAATACTAGTTGTAATACCTGTGCTCGTTGTATCAAACTAAGAGTACAACTCGTCGCAGTAGTCGAAGTAATCGTCGTAGTAGTAATTAGTAGTAGAAGTAGTAGTACCACCAACAATCGTAATAGTCGCAATAGTACTCGTAGTAGTAGGCGTAGTGATAGTAGCCGTGTCGTGATAGTACGGAAAGTAATCGTCATAGTACTTGACGTAATAGTAGTAGTCATGGGGTAGTAGTGTTATTCCTAGTTGCGGACTTGAACTCGCTGTAATACAAATTACGGTGGAAGTCGTCGTAGTAGTCGCAATAATACTGGCAGCGATAATAATAATAGTCGTCGTCGTAATAGTCGCAGTAATAGTAGTAGTAGTAGTAGTAGCAGCAGTGGCAGTGGTAGTAGTACTACGGATAGTGGTCGTAGTCGTAGTAGTAGTAGCATGAGTGGTAGTAGTAATAGTAGTAGTAGTAGTAGTAGTAGTAAAAATCGTCGTCGCCGTCGTCGTCGTAGGGTAGTTCTATGAGTAGTCGTCACAGTAGTAGTAGTAGTAGTAGTAGTAGTCGTCGTCGTAGTAGTAGTAGGAGAGGTAGTAGTAGTGATTATGGTGGAAGTAGTAGTAGTAATAGTAGTAGTAGACGTAGTAATAGTAGTAGTAGTAGTAGAAGTGGTAGTAGTAGTCGTAGTACATAATAGTCGTAGTAGTAGTAATAGCACTAGTAGTCGTAGTGGTCGGCGTGGTGGTAGTAGTAGTAGTAGTAGTGGTAGTAGTAGTAGTAGTAGTAATCATCGCCGTGGTCGTCGTCGTCGTAGGGTAGAACTAATAGAGATCGTCGCAGCGGTAGTAGTAGTAGTCGTAGTTGTTGTTGTGGTAATAGTAACTGAAATAATCGTAGTAATAGCAGTCATAGTAGTAGTAGTCGTAGTCGTAGTAGTAGTCGTATTAGTAGTAGTAGCACTGGCAGTCGTAGTAGTAGTGGTAGTAGTAGTACTAGTAGTAGTAGTAGTAGTAGTAGTAGTAGTAGTAGTAGTAGTAGTGGTCGTAGCCGTAGTAGTAGTAGTAGTAGTAGCAGTAGTCGTAGTAGTAGTAGTAGTAGTAGTAGTAGTAGTAATCATAAACAAGTAATCATCGAAGCAATACTTGTAGTAGTAGTCGTCGTCGTCGTAGTAGTAGTAGTAGCAGTAGTAGTAGTAGTGGTAGTAGTAGTAGTAGTAGTAGTATTAGTAATAGTAGTAGTAGTCATCGTAGTAGTAGTAGTAGTAGTAGTAGTAGTAGTAGTAGTAGTAGTAGTAGTAGTAGTAGTAGTAGTAGTAGTGGTCGTAGCCGTAGTAGTAGTAGTAGTAGTAGTAGTAGTCGTAGTCGTAGTAGTAGTAGTAGTAGTAGTAGTAGTAGTAGTAATCATAAACAAGTAATCATCGAAGCAATACTTGTAGTAGTAGTCGTCGTCGTCGTAGTAGTAGTAGTAGTAGTAGCAGTAGTAGTAGTAGTAGTAGTGGTAGTAGTAGTAGTAGTAGTAATCGTAGTAGTAGTAATCGTAGTAGTAGTAATCGTAGTAGTAGTAGTAGTAGAAGTAGTAGTAGTAGTAGTAGTGGTAGTAGTAGTAGTTGTAGTAGTAGTAGTAGTAGCAGTAGTAGTAGTAGTAGTAGTGGTAGTAGTAGTAGTAGTCGTAGTAGTAGTAATGGTAATAATCGTAGTTGTAGTAGTATTGCTAGTAGTGGTGGAAGTCGTATTAGTACACAGCTGATGAACAATCTTCGGGACTGCTCCAGAGGACAGTAGTAACCCGCTTGCTGTAGATTAACTTCTAGCAATTTAATATACACACGTACGCGATTTGGCCATAACACACACAGGGGTGCATGGTCTACCTGGGCAGGCGTGCTTGGCAAGCACCACGGCACCGACAAGGGGCCCCGACGCGGGCGAGCCGACGAGCGGGCCAGGGGACCGCAGGGGGCCGAAGGGGACCGACGGGCAAGCCGAGCGCCCGAAAGCCACGTGGGGGGGGGGGGGCGAGCGAGGAGGGGAGGCCAACACGAACAGCAGGAGGTGGAGGAGGGGGGCGAGGAGGAGGATGAGAAAGAGGATGAGACGTGCGGCATTGCGGATTCAACACGAGGACCAAACTCACAACAGGCTTGGGACCATGGAGCCATGACGTAATGACAGCTGCTCGGCTCGCAGGGCCCTCGCGGGGCAATCGCCAGGCAGGCACGTCGTACGCACCCGCTTGGTTCAAGCATGTTACGCTATGGGAATATGGGGAACCAAATGGGTGCCCGCTAGGCCCCCTGAAATATGCACCCGCTTGGTCCCCAATCGTCGGAAATACCATGGTGTCGGATATGGGGACCCAAGCAGGTGCACATTGAAGAGTGTCTAGCGGTCACCCACTTGGTTCCCACTTGGTTATCGCAGCATTGGGTACCAAGCTGGTGACCAACCCCCGCCCCTTTGGGCGCCCCCGCAGCTTTTCCGACCCCCCCCTGTCGCCCACTCCTGGGCTTACCGGATATTCGGAACCACGCGGTTGACCGCTGGACCCCCATGCATGGTCACCCGCTTGTTCCCCAATGCGCGGGAGGCCCAAGGCCAAGCCTCGGCCTCCCGAACAATGGGAACCAAGCGGGAGAGCGCTGGACCCCCAAAATGGTCACCCGTTTGGTTCCCGATACTCGGGAGGCCCAGGGCCAAGCCCTGGGCTTCTGCTTGGTCCCCAATCCTCGGGAAGCCTAGGGCCCAGCCTGGGCCTCCCGAAGATTAGCAACCAAGCGTGTAACCGCTCGACCCCCTTAAATTGTCAACCGCTGGCCCCCGATACTCGGGAGGGCCAGGGCCAAGTCTGGGCCTCCCGGATATTCGGAATTAGGAGCCAAGCGGGTGACAGCTGGACCTCCTTAAATCGTCAGCGCTGGACCCCCTCAAATGGTCACCAAGTTATTTCCCAATTCTCGGTAGGCCAAGGGCCAATCCCGGGTTTCGGCTTGACACCGCTTGGTTCCCAATACTCGGGGGGGCCAGGGCCAAGCCTGGCGCCCCCGAGCGTTTGGAACCAAGCGGGTGGCCGCTGGACCCCTTTAAATGGTCACCCGCTTGGTTCCCCGAGCCTGGGGTGCCCAGGGCTTGGCCCTGGGCCTTCCGAACACTGGGAACCAAGCGGGCGGTCACCTACCGTTGGGCGTACGTCCATCGTTTGATCCACGTCCTTGGGGGAATGCCCCCCACGGAACAACATCGAAACCGGACGCCAGGTTCACGTGGAGAGCTTCGCGGATCCCCCCAGCCCCTCCACCACCCCTGACACACCACGGCCCAGGACCCGCCACGGTGTGCCTTTCAAGACGTGGGCCCCTGGAACCCCCGACCACATCCCCTGAACCTGTGCCCCGTCGCCGTCTGCAACGTGGCCACCGACGGGTCTCCGCGGGCCCATACCGAGGGAACAGCCGATGGTGGGTTTTTTGAGGACTCCACTGGAAATTCGAAGCTGGTCGGGAGGCCCAACCAAATGCTTCGCCTAAACCGAAGCCCGTATCCAACTCTTTTATACCGTAGTAACAATAATCCCAAGAGCAAGGGAGAGTCGCGGGAGCGACGAGCCATGTCAAGCGAAAGTGTGTGCGGTCCCGATGGCAAACAGTGTGCCCCGCGGCGAAGCACAATCAAATCTTGGTGGCCGGCCGCTTGAACACAAACGACCGCGGACAAACGCTCGCTACCTCTCGCTTTTGCCGAACCTCCAATTTGAGTCGGGGGGAGGAGTCGAAGCGTGAGTCCGCCGCCAGCTATCCATCAAAACACTATGATACACAAGGTAGGCAGCAGCAGGCGGGCTCAATAGAGCCAGGTTGACCCGCATGCAAGTTATCTTGCAGGCAAGTTACTTCGCAGACAAATTACCCTGCATATAACTACTCCTCAGGGAGCTCAGATGATCTCGTCTGGCCAGCCCTGTAGGGGGTGTGTCGCCCCAGGTCGTGCGTGAAGGATTGCACTCCTCCCATGACTTGTAGGAGCATGCCTCTGTCGACGCTCCCCTTGGTGTGGCCATCCGCAGGCATATCGCGAGTGCCCCACCACTGCGCACGATGCGCGACACCTCGCTCCATCATTTGTCGTATCCAACTGATGTGTCCCAAATGTGTACACTCAGTCGGCATATGCAGATCTTTGCTGGACAAGGACGTGAAGACATGCTCTGCATCAGTGATCGAAGTGACCTGAATGCTCAAGCCGCCCATCTCATGTATATCCTTCAGTTGAGTGGGTGCCCGCGGCCCTGCGTGGAGTTCGCGCAGAGTGGCGATCGTGGAATAGCAGTCCTCCAAATTGTGGGCCACTGCAAATGTTTCCGCTGAGTAGCTCGAGCGGACCTGCAAGCAGTGGGACTTGCAGTGCGCGTCGACAAGATGGACGACGGGTTTACCAGCAAACGCGCGTCCACGCCTGAGCAGGTTTGCCCCGCGAGTACCATAGCCCATGACTTCGTCGTCGGCATCTCCGTTCTGACGCCGGTAGCCGGAGTCGCCGCGCAGGTCGACCTCGCCCGTGGGTGCCATCGCTTGATAAACGATCTCCTTAAGGCAGGCCTGCAACTTCCTGGTAATCGCGCTCAGTCGTCGCACTTGCATGTCGGTCGGTTCTTGGGCACGCCGTAATGATGCCACATATACCATCAACCACACTTGCGTGATAAGGGCGAAATCCAAAGCGCCTCTGAGGCTGAGAAACATGCCAGCAACCATTTTCGATGCCTCGGCCTCAGCATCTGCGCCAGTGAGTTCATGACGCTGGATCGGACGGGGCTGTTCTATGTATTCCTCTTGGTCAAAGGTGACATTGCCGTCGCTGTCCTTGGCAGATCTCACGGCGCAGTTGGCGCCCGTGTGTTTGTTGAGTTTACATCTCCCAAACATATTTTCGACGCACTTGGCGCGCACGACGACGGTGCCCACGGTGCCGGCCATGTTTATATCACCGGCATGTTTGGCAGCAAGAAGGTTATAGCTCGTCTCGAGCTCCTCGTCGCAGGACGCGGGCTGAGGACCCAAACCCCCTCTGGTCTTCCTGAGCTTCAGTGAGAAGGCTCTCGGTGCATCCTCGGTGCCAGTGCCTGGTCTGAGGCGCTGCAAACACCCTCTCGGCTCGTCGCATCGCTGGGGCCCCGGGGGGGGGGGGGGGGGGGGGGGGGGGGCGAGAAAAGATGCCGAGCCAGGTGGCGCTGTGCTTCACGCAGCGCGTTCCTTTTCATCGGTTGCTCCAGCAAACTCCCGATACGTAAGTCCCTTAAAGAAAACCATGTTGATGTCAAGGGAAGCAATGACCCACTGCTTCTTGCACGCTGCCGCGCTAGCGAGCAATCGCTGGCTTGACCGCCGCGCCGCCCATGAGCGCGTTCCCGCGTCGAAGGCGTCGAGATCCATGAAGCCCCGAAGTTCCGCGCGCAATGTGATGGCGCGTTCAATCTCGCCCTTTCGTTAATGACGAACTTGGGTTTATAAACGTGCCTCGAAGTCGTGATGTTTGACGCATTGGATTAATCTTGTATCCTGAAACACTTGTTGTCAAATCATGTCTTGGGTTCAGTATCTAGGGCCTTCGATACCTCGACTGGATTCTCCCGACTACCTGCCGCGGCGAGAAGGTCGTCCTCCTTGACGCCTGCAGTTCGTTCAGCTGCAACGGTCACATATGCTCGCATAGTGGTCGCACGGTCGAAGTCCAATGTTCCGTGCTGTTGTTTGGATAAGACTAGCTGTGACATTTCTGCCGTAAAGCAGAGTTATACGAATTGTCCGTGCTGTTCGGACTTCAATCCGTAGCTGTCATCTTTGTCCGTGGAGCCCAAGGGGACATGATATGTCTCGGTTGCGCATGTGTCCTGTGGGTCGCCCCACGTAGGCAGGTGCCCCTGCTGTTCTTCAGAAACTGTGGCCAGCGCGCTGTTGTCAATAGTCATCTACGCGGGTACAGTACAGAGCTCGTCTATTGGAATTGTCTACAGAGCTCGTCTATTGGAATTGTCTCCAACAGTTCCCTACGTCTTGTCATTCTGAGAACCACATCCAAAATGTGCGCCTCGAGGTCCGCCTCTGGTTCCTCATGGACGGTGGGAAGGCAGCCGTCTTCCTGTGGTGGTTCGATTTCTGGGGCCTCCCTGGCGTCATTGCCTTGTGCTGGCATGTCGGCCAATTCCTCGAACTTCGTCGCGTCTTGATAGAAGCCCGCTGGGGGTTTGGTGGCCTTCAGGCACTGGATGATTCTTGAGTGTGCCGATCCAGTTATGTCGCAAATGTTTAGGGCAGTGCCTTCTGCATCGTAGTAGTGGAAGCCTGGGTTCACATCCGTAGTGGGCAGCCTGGGCAGAGCCCTCGCCACCGGAGGTAACATGTGAATACGCTTGGCCGACCTAGCAGCAACTACGTTTTGAATACGGAAGCAGTTCCCGATGAGGTACTGAAGAGCTAAGTGTACCTTGGGAGATAGTCGGCTCGGACTCGTCATCTGGAGCATTCCCTCTTCGGTCGGGGGGCATTCAAAGGTCGTGGCAGGTCGCCCCGCAGGTAGGCTCGCTATGAATGCCAACACAGTCCGTAATTCTGTGTTGTCCGAGCCAATCTCTCGAGTGATCAGAGCTTCAATGTACAATGAGCGTCGTGCGCCACCGCGCTGGACTCGTACATCGCGGTTCCCAATTCCGATGATAATTAGACCCCTGTCGGGATCATTCCGTGCGACCGGGAAGGGTCCATTCCAGCCACCCCTGTCGTCTTATGTAATACTGGGACGATGGTAGTCAACCAGATCTCCTTCGTCATTGAAGTGCTGACCAGCGATGGCCGTCTTGGTTCGTAGTGCACGGTTCGTTATAGCTATTGCGGTGGCTTGGGTGACAGCCTCAATTCTTACCCGGCGGATAGGTATGTTCTCGAGTATGAGCGGATGTTTCCAAACAGCGCGCTGCATGGGGATGCCTCATTAAAGAAAGAAGGCGCGCTGGCGGCAAACAGAGCCTCGTGCAATAGTCGGGCGAACACAAGTGGTATGTCTAACAGACGTGAAGTAGGTGTCGTAGTATGCCACTTCTGGCTTCACTACTCACAACGCGTTGTCCACGCGCACGTATCCTCAGTTCAGTGCATTTTGCCTCAAGAAGTGCCTTTGCGGTGTCATTATTGCAAGCATCTTCTCCGTCAGCTTCGGCAGGTCCGAATTGCATCCAGCACTGATGCCGCGCATCTAAGATGTTGGTCATAGTTTTATATCGTATCTCGGTTCCAGCACCGCATCGAATGCCGCGGTCGATTATGTGAAATACCTTCTGTTCCTGTTTGTAGAACATCAGGTCGCAACAGACTTCGCCATTCAAATTTCCGGGTAGCGCGGCAGACGGCATGATAGTACGTCTGGGCTTTTCCCAAGCCCTGCGCTCCCATCACAGACGCGCCTGGGTCCCACAAGCTGCGCCGCGTCGCCCAACGACTGGCTCGCCCGGGGTGGGGACGGAAGAAAAGTGGAACCATGCCCAGCAGCAAGTGCTGTCCAAAAACGGCAGCGGCCGCCGTTGGGCAGGCGACTCTTCGCCCCAAGCAGAGAGCGCCCGCGGGCAAGACCGACAACGAGTTCTGCTCAAAATAGACAGCAAGTGCTGCCCGTCTTCGTCGCCATTGTTTCCGTACCCGTTTCGATCGTACCGGCCGTCGCGCCACCTCGCTTCGAGGTTGTTTTTTATGGTTTCCCTCGCTTCGAACTGCTGTCGGCTTTCGTCCTCATTATCTCCGTCCCC
>CAUYUJ010020882.1:205000-287500 GCA_963575745.1 Prorocentrum cordatum | reverse complement strand
TCTCAGAGCGCTCCGCGACGCTCTGGGAGCGTTCCGTGGCGCTCCGGAACGGATCAGCCCTCGTCCTGGCCCTGTCCGACTTGCCGCCCCCCCCCCGCCCCCCAGGGCCCGGAAACGTCCACTCCCACCGCCTGCCGAGGCGCTCAGAGATCGATTCCCCAGGCGGCGGCTGTGGACAAAAGCCCCCGCCTCGGCTCTCAGGGGCCCGCGGCCATGCGGCTCCCGTGGGCCGAGGAAAAGGCGGCACGGCGGGCCCCCCCTTTTGCCCGGCTGAAGCACGACGGCGTGAGCCAAGATGGCTGCGGAGGGAGGGGCCGGCGGCGAGCGAGGCTATGTTGCATCCTCGGGTGGCCCTGTCCGTCCCGCTGCGGCCCTGTCCGCATCGAATCCGTGTTGTCGGGCTCGGCGGGGCGTTTCAGAAGCCCTCGCGCCTTCCGAGAAAAAATGGTGCCTCCGGGGAAGGCGTACAAAACTGTAGGGGGCTTCTCACTTCCACCTCGGGGCTCGCCACCGAGAGGAGGGGCAGGATCACGAGCGGCGAACGCATCCGCGCCCGCGCCCTCGCGGTCTGGAACCTGGAGCGCGACCCCGCGCACGCGCAGTCGCGCGGCGGAAAGGAGGGTGGGGAGGAGGATCGCGAGCGACGAACGCGTCCGCGCCCTCGCGGTCTGGAACCTGGAGCGCGACCCCGCGCATGCGCGGCGGAACGGAGGGGGAGGGGGAGGATCACGAGCGGCGACCGCGTCCGCATCCGCGCCCTCGCGGACTGGAACCTTGAGCGCGACCCCACAGATGCGCGGTCGCGCGGCGGAAACGAGGGAGAGGAGGATCGCGAGCAGCGAACGCGTCCGCGCCCGCGCCCTCGCGGCGAACGCGTTCGCATCCGCGCTCTCGCAGTCTGGAACCTGGAGGGCGGCCCCGCGGACACGCGGCCGCGCGGGCACGCTCCGCGCGGGGCGCCCTCGACAAAAACGCTCTGCATGTGCGCGGGGCCGCGGCCCAGGGTATCCCGGCCTGCGGGGACGGATGAGCTTGCTGTCGCCCGCGAGGGGAGGAGGAGGCTGGTTTTCCTGAAGGGGCTCAGGGGCACACAACTCTAAATAGATAACAAATCCAAGGATTCCACAGATTGTCCCATATTTTCATGGTTTTCGTCCTCCCCCCCGCTTCCGATATTTTCCCATATCTTCCTGGGAGCCGACGGTTCATTGTGTCTGTGGTTTTTCCCCTCCTGATTTCCTCACGCAGCGACACGCAGCGACACGACAGCACGTAAGCGCGGCAGCAGCAGAGCCCAACAAACGCCACGCATGGGGCGTAGAGCTCCCGAAGCCCTCGGCGACATCCGGGCGTCTAATCGACGCCAGGGTGCCAGTCTTATTGTCCAGGTGAACCGGGCGCGCCCCCAGTCAGGTGTTCCTTCTTCGCAATGCAGTGCAGTTCTGGAGAGAGCAGCATGCAATGCAACGCGACTCATTGCTCGCACATAGTTGCTTGGCGTCGCTTGAACTCGTTGATTGGCATTGCTATTGCTTGGCATTGCTTGGCGTTGCTTGGTGCTGCTTGGCGTCGCTTGGCATGGGCTTGGCGTTGCTTGGCATTGCTTCGCATTGCCTGCGTTGCGTGGTGTCGTTTGGCGATGCTTCGATTCGTTACTTGGCACTGCTTGGCGCTGCTTGGCGTTGCTTGGGATGGTTGGCTGGAAGTGTTGCTTGGCCCTGCGCCGAGGAGCCCAAGGTAATGTCGAGGGGCGCCTCTGACGAAGGAACCCCGAGGAGCCCCGAGAAACGCCGAGGGACCCAAGGCCATGCAGCCAGGAGCCAAGACCAATAAACCCAAGCAGTGTAGCCAGGAACAAGGGCTAAGGAACCCGAGCAACGCAACAAAGAGCCCAAACCCAAAAGCCCGAACAAGCCCGAATTCCGCATCGGAATCCGGGCGTCGCACCCACCGCGCCCTTCCAAAAACGAACAGGAACCCCCACTAGGGAAAGCCTAGTCGGGAAACTTCTGAAATCTGAGTTAACGCGCTGCATGCAGCATTGTGATAGTACCCAGAGATCCGATGTCGCCTTTTTGTTCCAAATGAGGTCACTGGAATGTCTCGACCCATTCCCCGGGACCGGTCTCTCATCCTGATTTGTTGTTTCACGGTCCTGGGGCCCAGCGAGGGCCCGTCGAGGCCGAAACATACGAAAAACCTCCGTCTTGATTGTTGTCAATACGTCGGATCTCTGGGTATGGCGGTGGGGCGAAGAGGCTGGGAGGAACACAGGAGGCAGAGTACAAGATAGGGGCGCGCAACTCGTGCAAACGTACACGACCCCAGACTTCACCGGAGACACCCGCAAGAAGTCCCACACGAGCGCAAGAATGGAAAGAGCCCGGGCGTGCGTACACTTCAAAGGGCCCAGCGAGCAGCACTCGTACCAGTTCCCCCTCATGGGCAGGAGCGGAAACGGAGGAGGCGAAGGACAGGGGGGGGGGGGAGACAGAGGAGAATGCGAAGGAAAGTTCGCACCAACCTGGCTCCCCGAGCCTTCGAGCCCGCCGCGCACATCAAGCATCATCGGAGCAGGGCGAGCTGAGACACCGGCAGAGCAACATCGGTCCCCAAAGCCCTCCCGGGGTCCGAACGCACCTGCTTCCGGAGCTGCGCGTCCAACCGTGGCGACGAGGAGCCCTCCCGAGGGCGAAGTACTGTGGTCTCAACTCGTCCTCCTACCCCGAGGCAGTCGAGCGTCAGTGCCCAGCGCAGGGCCGACGGAAGGTGCAGACGTGCTGGGCGGCACGGCTGGCAGCGGCCAGGCCCGCCGTGGCCGCGCAGCTGTCGGGTGGCACCGCGGGGCTGCACCCTGCCCGCGGGCTTCCGAGGGAGGAGGACGAGGCGGGGGAAGGAGGAGGATAGGGGGAGAAGGAGCAGGGGAGGGGGTACGTCGTGGCGTGGCCGAAGTCGATCATGTACGCATCGCTGGAGGGCGCCCCTGTGGACGGAGCTGGGCTGGGCCGGGCTGGACGCTGGGCTGGGCTTGACATTGTGCCGATAAGAAAATGTGGGCTTGAGGCGAGGGGGGGGGTCGTGTTCATGAAGAGGCACTCGTACGCTGGAGTACCACCTCGAAGCACTTCGCGCCCACACGACGCAGCACTTGGCCAAGTTATTGGGCTTGACGTCTCTATGGATGAAGCCCATTGCGTGGATGTGGGAGGAGGAAGAAGACCGAGGGGATGAGAACGAGGGGGAAGGGAGAACGAGAAGAGGAGAACGATGGGAGGAGGGGAGCAGAACGAGGGGGAGAACGAGGAGACCGAGGGGAGGAGAACGAGGGGAAGGAGGAGGATAGGGGGAGAAGGAGCAGGGAAGGGAAAGGAGGAAGAAGACCGAAGGTAGAGGATCAGGGCCTCTGGGCGTCTTCTGCCCCTCCTGCCAGACCTCTGGTGGCCTGCACAGGCCTCCCAGAGAACAGCGGGAGGAGAGCCGGGGCGCGAGCTAGGAAAAGGGGGAGGCGGACGGGAGGAGCGGAGGGGGGGGGGAGAGAGGAGGGAGGGGTGAGCAGGAGGGGGGGATGGGGAGTAATCAGGATGGGGGGTAGGAGCAGGACGGGGGAGGGGGGCCAGAACAGAAGGCGCAGGAGGCGGAGAAGGAGGAGGAAGAGGAGGAGAAGGAGGAGGAGGCAGTAAAGGATTCAGGAGGAGGAAGAGAAAGAGGACAAGGAGGAGGAGAGGGAGGAGGAGGAGGAGGAGGAGGAGGAGGAGGAGGAGGAGGAGGAACCGGGGCAGGAAGATCGTGTCAAGGAGGGGGGGGAGGAGGGGAATAAGGAGCACGAGAAGGTTGGGAACAGGAGGGCGATGAGAAAGATGGGGAAGTGGATGGGGCAAAGGAGGGAGGGAGAAGGGGCGGAGAGTGAGGACATGGAAAAGGAGGGTGAAGTAAGGAAGGATGGTGAACGAAAGAGGAAAGGGGAGGAGGGAGAGGGGAGGATGGGGAGGTGGAGAAGGTCAAGGGGAAGCTGGAAAGGGGGATGGCATCCCCAGTTGAGTCACTCCTGCAACGAGGGGGGCGAAGAGGACGATATCCTGGATGGTCATGAGGAGGAGGGTGGGTGTGGGGGAGGAGAGACAGGACCAAGATGAAGAGGCGGATTAAGAATGGCCGACAAGGAAGACCACAATGACCCGATTAGACGTCGCGGGCAGATAATTTGAACGACGATCCTCCTCCTCCTCCTCCTCCTCCTCCTCCTCCTCCCGCCCGGTTTTCGTCGTCGTCGCCGTCGTCCTCCTCCTCCTCCTCACCCCCTCCCGCTCCTTGAACTTCTGCCGCCTCCTCTGGCCCCTCCTCCCCCTGTTTCCTACCGCCTGTCCCTCCTCCTTGTCCTCTTCCTTTTCCTCCTCCTGAATCCTTTCCTGCCTCCTCCTCCTCCTCTTCCTCCTCCTCCTCCTCCAGCCTCATCCTCATCCTCCTCCAGAGCTCTCCTCCTCCTCCTCCTCCTTCCCCTCCTCCTCCTCCTCCTCCTCCTCCTGTTCCTCCTCCTCCTCCTCATCATACATTTCTTTTTCCTGATACATAACTTCTCCCTGTCGCACCCCGAGGCCAATGTATGGGGCGGTCCGAGCGTTTCGCCTGAGACTTCCTCACTAGTTATGACCTTGAAGCTTGGCAGTTGGCAACAATTTCACAAATGGAGGGCGGGTGGTTTGCAGAATGTGGCTCTCGCCTCAGCGCCGTGCGCTCATTTTTAACAAATTGCAGGGGCTTCACGGATTGGGGGCGGTTCCGTTGCAAAATGTAGCTCCCGCTTTAGCGCCGCGCAGATTCGTCTTACACATTGGCAAGAATTTAACATTTTGAGAGCAACTCCTTTCCAAAATGTGGCTCTCGCCTTAGCGCCGCGCAGGTTTGGTTTTGTAACGCACAGGTTTCGCGGATTGAAGGCGGTTCCTTTTCAAAATGTGGTTCTCGCCTTAGCGCCGCGCACGTTCGTTTTTTTCTTCATTTGCAAGGGCTTCGCGGATTCCAAACACCAGCGTACCAGAAAGTGTGTTTTGGAGGTGTTCTGGATTATTCGGGCGCAACAGTTAAGTTGATTCGCGGTGTTGAAGTCCGAAGAAGGCGTTCTGACACGATTCAGGATCGCCAGGACGCAAGGGTCAGGTTTATCCGTCGCGCTGGAAACCCGAACGGTGTTTTGGCATGCGTCAGGGTCTTCGGACGGATGCATTCCAACGAGGCAGTTCCCTCAGTGGAAATGAGCTTGGAGGGAGGCGTTATTCCAACAACGCTGATGACTCTTAGGTTTGCACTGGTCCTCCTCCTCCTCCTCCTCCTCCTCCTCTTCCTCCTCCCTGTCCTCGTCCTCCTCCTCTTCCTCCTCTCTTTTTCGCATCGCGACCGCGCGTTTTCCTCGGAGCCACGCCCTGCGACGGCCGCGGGCGCCCGCGGTCGAGGCCAGGGAGGGCCCAACCTCGTCCGGGAAGGGGGAGAGGGGAGAGGAGGCCGCCCACACCAAGATCATGCACACCGTGGGGCCATCGAGGAGGAGGGGGAGGTTGGACGAGCGGCGGGGCCACTCAGTCTAGAATTATGTGCATACCGTAGACGGCGTACCTTGCTAGTAACGTTGTGCACGGAGTATTTGTTCAAACGCAGTTGATGCAGAACTACCGTCTATCGCATACGGTACTTGTGTACCCAGCAGCGTACTGTACCCAACTTCAAGCAGGCCCATCTCGCCATTGTGATCACGTTCGTCTCATGCTCCGCGCCGTCAGGGCAAACATCCTATTGAAAGTGTTCCGTGCTGACACACATCGAGGCATAATTGGGTAGCCCCAGGCTGGCCTTCCGCAAATGCGACGTCGCACAACCGCTCGAACACGCAATCGTTTCACACCTAGTTGTGACACATGGAATCACGAGCCCGATCTGGGTACACCTGGCTGAGCCTTTGCTTAGATCATCTGCCTGAGGTATCCTGGATGCCTGTCCTGACGCGTATCTGGGTTGTTCCACTTGGGTATACCCATCGCTCGGCGTGTGAGTCAAAAAGGGTCCGAGGATCAGTTCCTTCGCCGTTGAGGGCCGGCCTCGCTGTCAGCCCCACGGGACGTACGCGGTCGCCCTCGCATGGACCTCGTGGCCCAGCTGGTGGTCCTCGTAGCCCTGTTTGCGGCTCTCGTAGCTCAGCTCGCGGTCCTCGTAGCTCTACTGGTGTCTCTCGTCGATCTGCCTGTGGTCCTCTTAGCTCAGCTTGTGCCTCTCGGAAGTCCACTGGTGGCCCCCGTCGCTCTGCCGGAGATTCTCGTTGGTCAACGTGTAGCCTGGTAGATTCGCTGGTGGCTGTCGCAGCTCAGCGGGTGGCTCTAGCAGCTCAGCCCGTGACCCGAGTAGCACTGCTGGTAGCTCTCGTATCTCAGCTGGTCGCTCTCGGGGCTGTGTTTCAGCCTGCGGTCCTGGTAGCTCCACGGCTGGCTCTCGTAGCTGAGTAGGTGGCCCTGGTAGCTCCCCAGGTGGCTCTCGCAGCTCAGCCGGCGCCTCCAGCAGCTCAAATGGTGGTCCTCGTAGCTCTGCTTGTAGCTTTCCTAGCCCAGCTGGTGGTACAGCTGGTGGTCCTCGTTGCCCTGCTTGTGACGCTCGAAGCTGATATTACTGCCCTCGTGGCTCAGCAGGTGGTCCTCGTAGCTCTGCCTGTGGCCCTCGTAGTTGAGCTTGCGGTCCTCGTAACTCTTGAGATGGCTCTCGTAGCTCTGCCTGTGATCCTCGAAATTCAGCTTGTGGTTCCAAGAGGTCTTTTAGTGGTCCTACAAGCTCTGCTGGTGGCTGTAGTAATTCCGCTTGTGCCCGCCGTAGTCCTTCTTGCGGCTCCCGTAGGTCCGCTGATGGGTCTCGTAGTTTTGCCTGTGGCTCTCGAAGCTCGGTGGCAATTACTTTTCGACATTGGGGGGCCGTAATTCGTGACAGTCGCTGCGCGTAGTTCAGCGGGTTGTCCTCGAATTCTTCTGGGGGCTCGCGTAGTTTTGCTGGCCATCGGAGCTCAGCTGGTCCTCGTTGCGGAGCTTGGATGCCCTCCTCGTGCTCGCACTCGTGGCTCAGGAAGTAATCAAAGAGTACGTCCACCTGTAGGTCCTTCTGGACGTCGGAGTCCACGAGGTCAGAATCATACCCCTCAGCTGCCACGTCTTGGTATTCCACGCTCTGGGTGCCAGCGCAACGCGGGAGACCGCACTGGTGCCCGGTAGGTGGCCCTGATACTAAAGCTGGTGTTCCTCGACGCTCGGCTGGTGGTGCCCTCGTAGCACAGAGGGTGGTTCTGACGGCTCTGCCTCTTGCCCTCGCAGCAAATTGCTGTGATTGTGCCCGTCGCGATTCTGGTGGCAGGGTGCAGAAGCCGTGTTCGTTGTACCCGTCGTAGCATTTTTCTCGCCGTGCCTGTTATAGGCGTCGTGGTCGTACTCGTCGTAAGCAGCACAGCAATTCACCATCGATACCTCCATGACGACGTACTCCGTGACCCCTTCGGGCTGCTCAGGTGTGTCGTTCCTGGTGTCGATCTTTGCGGCGTATTTGTTGTCGTTCTGGTGGGTCTCGTTTTCGGGCAGCCTGTTGCGGAGCCGATTATCGTACCTGGGCCGCCTGTTACGCAGCTCTTTATCGTGCGTGGGCTGCGCGTTACGCAGCTCATACCTGGACTCGCTCGCAAAGGCACTCGTAGCAATAATGACGATGTCGTCGGATCGAGGCTGTATCCTATGTCGGACGTTTTTTGCCCAACCCTGTTTGGGTGCCGCGTCTGTTCGCGCCCGTCGTCCTCTACGCGTGTCTGATCTCGGCATGCGTGCCCGGAGGTCTTCACCAACATGCCAAGATGGGTAGGTTTCGTAGCCTACAGATACGCTGAAGGAGTTCGCCGTGGAGTTCAAAAAATGGCGATTGCTCGCCTTCGTGCCATGGCGGCGTACCCTGGCCGCGGCCGCGGTTGGGGGGGGTGCGGACGACCCGCCGGGCGCGCAGCGCTCGCGCAGGCGACTGCAAGTGATGCAGTCGTACTACAATAAGAAAGAGAGAGAGAGAGAGAGAGAGAAAGCGTGATTCACCACCGCTTTACCGTGGAAAATTCCCCCTCCCCCCCCTCTTCCTCCGGAGCCCGCCCCCCCCCCCCCTCCGAAAATCCCCCCCCCCCTGCTGGACCCCCCCCCCTCTTCCCCCCGGCAAACCCTCCCCCCTCCCCTAACCGCCCCCCCCTCCCCGGAAAACCGGGGGGGTCACTACCGATTCGAACCCCCCCCCCTCCAGAAAACCAGTGGGGGTCACTACGGGTTCGAACCCCTCCCCCCCCCCCAGAAAGCCAGAGGGGGGTCACTACCGGTTCGAACCCCTCCCCCCCCCCCTCCAGAAAACCGGGGGGGTCACTACCGGCTTCGAACCCTCCCCCCCCCCTCTCCAGAAAACCGGGGGGTTCACTACAGGTTCGAACACGTCCCCCCCCCACCCACGCTCACCGCCAGCAAACGACTCCCAGGGTCCCTACCACCGTCCGCACCACATCCCCCACCGCTGTCCCCAGCACCACTGTCCTCACCACCGCTGTCCCCACTGTTCCCACCACCGTCCCCACTGTCCCCACCGGTGCCCCCACCACTGTCGCACTGTCCCCACTGTCCCAAACTGTTCCCACCACGGTCCCACCCTCCTCACTTTCCCCACGGCCCCAACCACCGTCCCACTGTCCCCACTGTCCCACTGTCCCACTGTCCCCACTGTCACTGTCCCACTGTCCCCGCCGCTGTCCCACTGAGCTGTCCCACTGTTCCCACCACTGTCCCCACTGTCCCCACCACTGTCCCCACTGTACCTCTGTCCCATTGTCCCACCGCCGTCCTCGCCACCGCCCTCACCACTGTCCCCACCACCACTGTACCCTCCACTGTCCCACCGTTTCCACTGTCCCCTCACCACTGTCCCCACCACCACCGTCCCCACCAGTGTCCCACTGTCCCCACTGTTCCCACTATTATCCCCGCTGTCCCCACCAGTGCCCCCACCAGTGTCTCACTGTCCCCACTCTCCCCGCCATTGTCCC
This sequence comes from Prorocentrum cordatum, assembly GCA_963575745.1. Taxonomy (NCBI): domain Eukaryota; class Dinophyceae; order Prorocentrales; family Prorocentraceae; genus Prorocentrum; species Prorocentrum cordatum. Next base: position 278,421 of record CAUYUJ010020882.1, on the reverse strand, counting down.
ACCACGGTCCCGCTCTCCCCACTTTCCCCACTGTCCCCACCACTGTCCCAGTGTCCCCACTGCACTCACCGCTGTCCCACTGTCCCCGCCGCTGTCCCAATGTGCTGTCCCAGCGTCACCACTGTCCCTATCACTGTCCCACTGTCCCCACTGTCCCCACCACTGTCCCCACTGTACTTCTGTCCCACCACTGTCCTCACCACCGCCTTCACCACTGTCCCCACCACTACCGTCCCCACCACTGTCCCACTGTTCCCACCACTGTCCCGCTGTCCCCTCACCACTGTCCCCACCACCACCGTCCCCACCACTGTCCGCACCACTGTCCCACTGTCCCTGCGCCACTGTCCCCACCACCACCGTTCCCACCACTGTCCCAGCATCCCCACCATTGTCCAACTGTCCCGAGGAGCGGGAATCGTTTGCCGGCGGCGAAGGGGGGGGGGGTTCGAACCAGTAGTGACCCCCGCCCAGTTTTCGACGGGGGGAGAGGGGGGAGGAGTTCGAACCAGTAGTGACCCCCCCTTTTTTCATTATGGACTCGGGGGGGGGAGGGGTTCGAACCAGTAGTGACCCCCCCTAGTTTTCGAGGGGGGGGGGGACGGGTTCGGAACCCCGAGTGCCCCCCCCCGGTTTTCCTCCAGCAGCGGTAGAACACGCTCTTTCTACAAGAAGGAGCGCGTCATCAGGAACCATGGGACTCTTCTGGCCATGGCGGGTCTGGGCCACAAGCAAGTTCCACGATATGGATCGAAGGAGCGGCCCGACAACCCGAGCGAGTCCTGAGCCCAAAGCGGCCCTCATTTCAGCGTCTTGACTGTGTGGCCTTCCTCCTCCTCCTCCTCCTCCTCCTCCTCCTCCTCCTCTGGGGCTCACGTCGCCTGCGGCAGCGAGCTGCAAGATGCTTCGAGGCCGAGACGAGCAGCCCGCGGCAAGGGACACAGGAGTGGAAGCCGCGAGGCGCTCTCGTCGTCGTCGTCGTGGTAGTTGTCGTCGTCGTTCTCCTCCTCCTCCTCCCCTCCTGCTCCTCCTCCTCCCCCTCCTCTTGCAGAGTTGTCCTCCTCCTCCTCCTTCTCCTCCTCCTCCTTCTCCTCGAAGTTCCTCATCGTCCTCCTGCGGGGTACTCCTGCTTACCCTCCTGCTGCCTCCTGGCCATGACTGTGAAATTCGACACAACTTCTTGCACAATTTAGCCTTGCTAGCACAAAGAACAAAGCCACATGGGCCCGTGATCACGCTGGGAGACTTCAATGCACGGTTTGGTCTCCCAGTCTTCTGCGACTCGGAGGTCGTCGGGCCGTTCGCCTGGGGCGACCAGCGCGCTTGTCAAGGGCCACTGAGTAATCAACACTGTTGATTGAGCACTGCTCGGCGCGTAGCCTTGTGATCGCGAACACTTTCCTGGACAGACCACTCGAGCAACGCGTGACGTATTTCGATATCGGAGCAACGGCCGCATCAGAACTGACCACACGAAATTTCGCGGAGATTGAACACGTCTTGGTGCAGCGGGACTGGCAAGAGGCAGCCCGGGCGATTTATTCAGACAAGGGTATCGGCTTCACCTCACATCACTTTTTGGTCATCGTGGAGCTGGACATCCACATCCCCAGGACTCCACCAAAATCCCATAGGCCAGCCATAGACAAGGCGTCTTTGCGATCCCCGAGAGTGGCAACCCGCTCCGCCGCTGAGTTTACGTCCCGTGCGGCGAGCTCCCAGCTGGTAGGCGCGGGCAGCGACCCAGAGGAAAAGGCGGCGCGCATCGAGAAATGCATGCGCAAGGCCGCCAGCGCAAGCCTTCATAGTAGAGCCGCACGCCCCGGCCGCCCATGGATACAGCCGCGCACGCTGGACCTGATTGAGCTACGAGCCAAGCCCAGCAAGCCGGGCAGACCATGCTGGAGAGGCACTTGGCGAAAGAAACCAAATCGTCTGGGCTCGACCAGATGCTCACAGGAGGCGACTGGGGAAGTCTAAATCTTCCGCAGCAGAGGCAGGAAGTGCCAAGGCCGCTTGCGGGACGAAGGCGGCATTCTGGTGGACAGCGACAAGCGTGCGGGTGCTGTGGCGACGTATTTCGAAACTGTGCAGTGCGTTGCTCCTCCTGGAGACCGCGCGCTTCCGCATGGACGCTGGCTGAACGAGACAATCCTCTTGAGCCTGAAAGAGTTCTCCACGGCGGAGCTGGTGGCGGTCTTGTCAAAGCTCAAGGAGGGCAAGGCAGCTGGCCCTGACGGCATCCCACCCGAATTCTGAAGGCCCTACGTCACTGTGACCAAGCCTGCCAAACCCTTCTCGATCTCTGCAACGCATGCTTGACCAGCCTGTCAATTCCACAATCATGAAAACGCTGCTCAATGACGGCCATATTCAAAACAGGCGACGAGTCCTTGCCGCAGAACTACCGGCCGATCTCCCTTCTCTCCGTCAGCTACAAATTTCTCGCGAGCTTATTATTGAAGCGCATGGCGACAGAAGAGGTGGAGGAGAAGCTGAGGGACACGCTGTATGGTTTCCGGAAGCAGAAACGTTCCACGGACACGATCTTCCTCCTCCAGAGGGCTATCGAGAGGGCGTGGGCGACCAAGGATGGCAAACTGTCGGCCGTCCTCTTAGACTGGTCGAAAGCCTTTGATAGGGTCCACCCCGCGGCGCTCCAGGTAGCTTTGGCTCGTTTCGGCATCCCGCAGGCTTACGCGGAAATGGTTGCCAGCACCCACACTAACCGCACGTTCGAGATGGCAGACGGGCAGGGGTGCTGTGGAGTTCGTTCAATCGGCGCAGGCATCGCGCAAGGGTGCCCACTCAGCCCCTACACGTTTATCATCACGTTGACCGTTCTCATGACGGGCGTCGAAGCTGACGTGGCGACCCTGCTCGGCCCGACGCCACTTGACGGCGTTTGCTTCAATGCCAACTTCGCAGACGACGCGGCGATAGTATCCGATGATATCCCGAGACCGCAGTGCTTCTTGAACTGCCTTGTGTTGAGAGCTCGCGAGTACGGTCTCGAACTCAACTGGTCGAAGACTTCGCATCTGCAAGTTAGACATGACACTGACATCCTGACAGCAGAGGGGGTGCCAGTGAAACCAGTCGCATCCGCAGTGATGGAGGCACTGGCACAGCCGTTGCAAGACGGATTGGGGAAGCAAGGTCAGCCTTCCAGACATTGAAACTCGTGTGGCAGCACGCGAACATCTCACGGACACGTAAGATCACACTGTTCCGCGCTCTTATCGTCAGCAAGTTAACTTACGGCATCGAGACGCTCTGCCTGAGGAAGGCCGACCAAGACAAACTCGACACGTTTCATGCTCAGTGCATCTGGCAAAGATTGGGCATTCCACACTCGATGATCTCACGGGTGACGAACGCATAAGTACGGCGACGAGCACGCGAACCACAACTGAGCCAATGCATGTTGTTCCGACAGCTTCTTATGTTTGGCAGCAACGCGGCGATGCCAGAGTCGCACCTTCGCCGTGCAGTCTGTAAAACTTGCACAGTCGAGCCAGCCGACTTGCGTGGTCCGAGAGGAAGAGGCTGGCCTCGATTGAACTGGGGCTCGGTGGTCAGAGCGCGAGCGCTCTCGGCGATCAGGGGCATCCTCCGTCCTCCTCCCCCTCGTGCCCCGTCGTCCCTTCCCGCCCCTCCCCTCCCTGCCCCTGCCCTCGCCGCGCCAGAGAGCGAGCTAGCGATGTTTCCTTCGCCAGAGAATTTTAACCCACGCTAATGGAGGTCAGTGGCATGGCGCCACGCTGTCATATAATGTATGAAGACCAGCAAGCTCTGAGATACCCTGAAGAACTGGAATTGGGCCATACCCCCCCTTTTCCTCCTCCTCCTCCTCCTCCTCCGCCTTCTCCTCCTCCTCCTCTCCCCCCTCCCAGCATGAGCGATGGCAGCCAGTTCAGTTTCTTCCACCAGCTGAACGCTGGGCCATCAAACTGTGAACTGCCCTTGCCTTGTGCCATGGCGGACACACGCCTCCGGCCAACGGCACTGCTTTAGCCGATGTGTCTTGCAGACACGGCGTCATTGATTGATTGATAGCCTCCTCTTGGTGCCTCCTCCTCCCCCCTCCTAGAATCTTCTGCTTCGCTTCCTTCATATTCCGTCCCTTCCTCCTCCTCATCCTCCTCCTCCGGAATCCTCCTCCTCCTCCTCCTCCGGAATCCTCCTCCTCATTACTCGCTCATCATTCCTCAATATCATCCTTGTCCTCCTCTGCCTCCTCTGCCTCCTCATCCTCCTCCTCCCTGTGCCCCTCTTGCACACGCGAAGCGTGTGCCAAGCGTGTGCCACCTCGAGCTGCTTACCTGGAAACGGCTGGCCGTACACTTAAATCAGAAGGAGTTCGAAGTCCTCCTCAAGCACCCCCTCCTGCGGAATCGCACTCCTTCTCCTCGTGTGGGCTTCTCCTCGTTTCAATTTCGTACCGCACCGTCCACCTCATCAACCCCCCTCCTCCAGCCCGCTCCTCCACCTTACCCCTGCTTCCCTGATAGACGCATTGTCCCACATTCCCCCTCGTCATGCCCTTCCTCCCATCTCCCCCCTCTGCAACTGCCCAACTTACACGTCATCCTTCAGCCGACGCAATGGGGCCCTTGGGTCTTTGGGCCAACCCGAACCAGAGGCTCAGAAAACAATGCCTTCTCTTTGGAGGATAGAAGAGGATGAGAGATCACACGAAGGAGGAGGAGGAGGCGGAGGAGGAGGACCAGGAGGAGGATAGAGGAGGAAAATGATGAATGAAGAGAGGGTGGAGGAGGATCGTGGAAAGGTTTTCGCGTATGGCGCATGCAGTGATGAAATCCTCTTCCTTCTCCGTCTTCTGTACTCCACCGCTGCCCCCCCTGCCCGTTTTTTCTTCCTCCTCCCCCCAGTCCTACGCCGCCAGGCTTGCCAAGAGAGGCACCCTTCCGCCCAGCTCTTTCTCTCAAAGGGCGAGAGCGAGCGAAAAGAGAGAGAGAGAGAGAGCTTTTGAAGATCCCGCCGGCGACCATCAGCAGCGACACCCCCTGCCAGAACATGGGATCTGGAGATTTGCTTGTTTTCGCGAGAACGGCACCCATACACTGCACCATGTTTGGATTATCTTCAGGCCCCGCCCCAACGCGGCACGGTGCACACAAGTCGTCCGCGGATGTCTGCTGCGCTTGTGCGGGATACTGTGCCGACGCGGGGGCAGGCAGCGGACCGCGCCGGCGAGCTTCGCCCCTGAGCCTGCTGCAGCGGGAGGAGGGGCCGGGAGCTGCAGCAGAGCTGCTCAGGCCGCGGGGGGCGCTGCGGCGGCCGCAGGGGCGGCCGTAGGGGCGGGAGGCGTGTGCGCCCTCTGGTCGCAGCGCGAGGCCGTCCAACGGGGGCGCGCCCTGCAGGCAAGCTATCCACGCTCTGAGCTCCCGGCCCTGCCTTGCCCTGCCCCGCTGCCGTCCCCGCGCCTTACGTTCTCCGTGTGCGCCTCCGCGCCCCCGCCTGCCGCCCCGACCGCAGGACACACAAAGAATTAGACGCCAAGCCCTGGATCCCCAATATTTCCTCATATTTCCCTAACCATCCTGTGGTGTTGGGTCCTCGTTTTGAAGAGACGGTCCCCGCGTTCCTCCTCCCTCTCCTCCTCTTCCCTCCTCCCGTCACCACCCGCACTTCGGCACTCCCCTCACGCGTTTCGTGGCCCCATAAGGAGCTCCACCGAAGGCCCCAGTGCAACCGTCCACATGCGTCCCCCGCACCCATTTCGGAACACCCCTCGCGCGTTTCGTGGCCCCATAGGGAGCTCCACCGAAGGCCACAGTTCCACCGTCCACATGCGTCCCCCAAACCCATTTCAGCACACCCCTCACACGCTTCGTGGCATCATAGGGAACCCCACCGAAGGCCCCAGTGCCACCGCCCGCATGCGTCCCCCACCCATGTGGGCACCTTTCGCACGATTCGCAGCCCCATAGGGATCTCCACCAAAGGTTCCAGCGTTACCGTCCGCAGCCGCCCCCCGCACCCATGTCGACACACCCCTCACACGTTTCGTGGCTCCCCAGAGGGAGCGCCACTGAAAGCCCACAGCCCCATAGGGATCTCCACCAGCCCCGTGCCACCGTCCATGCGTCTCCCACCCCCAGCACACCCCTCACATGGCTTCAGCCCCACACCCCCTCACACGCTTCGTGGCCCCCCATAGGGAGCATAGGGAACGCCACCGAAGGCCCCAGTGCCACCGTCCACATGCGTCCCCCGCACCCATGTCGGCACGCCCCTCACACGATTCGTGGCCCCATGGGGAACTCCACCGAAGGCTCAAGTGCCACCGTCCACATGAGTCTCCTGCACCCATTTCGGCACATCCCTCACACGTTTCGTGGCCCCCATCGCGAGCCCCACCGAAGGCTCCAATGCCACCGTCCACGTGCGTCCCCCACACCCATGTCGACACACCCCTCACATGTTTCGTGGCCCCAACGGCAGTTCCACCGAAGGCCCCACTGCCACCGTCCACTTGCGTCCCCCACGCCCATTTCGGCACTCCACTCACACGCTTCGTGGCCCCATAACTCCACCGAAGGATCCAGTGCCACCGCCCGCATGCGTCCCCCACACCAGTTTCGGCACACCCATCACACGCTTCGTGGCCCCATTGGGAGCTCCACCGGAGGCCCCAATGCCACAGTCCACATGCGTCCGCCGCGCCCATTTCGGCACGCCCATCGCAAGGTTCGTGGCCCCATAGGGAGCGCCACCGAAGAGGAAATTCACGTTTGCGATGCGCACAACTGCATATGGTTGGGTCCTTCGCCGGGCTAATGTCCAGAGTGTCGTCTTCCTCTTTGCTTTCCATAGTTTCGCATATCTTCATTGGACTCGACTCTTGACTGGCTGGAAACTCATTTGGGCCCCGGCGGTGTCAAGGAAAAAGGCACCTGAGTAAAGGCCCCAAAGAAAGAGTATTAAGGAATCCGTGATAAGAAATCTTGAGTAAGGAATCCTCCATCCTTATTTATGCAAGATTAGTAAGGAATCTTCACTGAAGAATCCCCAATAGGGAATCTGTACCATAAATAATATGTACGAGGGAACACTTAAGAAGGAATCTTCACTGAGTCCTTAATAGGGAATATTTGCGAGGAATCCTCGATGATGGGGTCAGTACTGATCCTTAGTGAGGAACCTCCACGAGGGGACCCTTAGTAAGATATCTTCTTTACGAACGAATCCGTGATGCGGATTCTCTACTAAAGGACCATGCAAGAAACAAAGTTACTGTATGGAATCGCTGCTAAGGAATACTCAGTGAAGCATCAGTACTAAGAAATCTTTCTTGTTACAAGAACTTCAACTGAGGGATACTTACAGAAAACACTTTTTACGAATGAATGCGTGAAAAGGCTGTATAGAGGAAGCATTACTGAGGACCCATTACTAAGACACCGCCTTACACATGACCTTTACTACGGAGTCCTTCGCGAGGAACCTGTATTCAGGAACCCATAATGTGAGGAACCCTGCATAAGGAATCTTCACGGAGAAACACTGAACAAGAAACATTTGCTGCGGAATCTCGGATGAGGAGTATTTGCTGAGAAGTGCTTAGCCCGAAATCTGTACTGTGGAACACCTACTAACTAATAGTTACGGGTGGATCCTCAATCGTAAATATGTACTCCGGAACCCTCAATCAAGAATATCTGAACAGGAATCATTAGTAGAAGCTCTTAACCAAGGAATCCTTCTTAAGGAATAGTTGCGGCGAAACCCTTTGATAACGGATCTGTATTAAAGCATCCTCTAAAGGAAACTATATTCATATACACAAGTGGCACGTGTGTGCCCAGGCTCGTACAACAAAAGCTGAAAAGGGCGTTTGAAGCAGGAGAAGAGGAGGAGGATAGCTGCTGGGAGTGAAATGCAATAGCCAGGTCGCATTGGAGCGCAAGTGGGGTTGCCACACCTTGCGATGTGTGTACCAGGGCCCCCCAGGAAGCCTCAGGAGGCCCGACTTGGATACTGGAAGAGGCTCCAGGAGGCCTCAGGATTGTGAGTGTTGTGTGGGTGTGTGTGATGTGTGCTCTGTGTTGTGCGTGCTTTCTGTGCGTTGTAGGTGTTGTGTGTGTGTGTTATGTTTGTCTAGCGCGTGATGTGTTGGGTGTGATGTGTGTCTCTGTGTATACATGTAGTTCTGAGGCCCCAGGAGGCCCCAGGCGGCCGAGGCCCCAGGAGACCCCAGGAGGCTCCAGGAGGCCCCAAGAGGCTCCAGGAGGCCGCAGGAGGCCCCAGGAGACCCCAGGATGCTCCAGGAGGCCCCAAGAGGCTCCAGGAGGCCGCAGGAGGCCCCAGGCCCCAGGAGGTTCCAGGAGATCCCCAGGATGCTCCGAGGCGGGGTCTGGGGTACCAGAAAGTACGGAAAGCCCCAGGAGGCCCCAGGAGGTTCCAGGAGACCCCCAGGAGGCTTCGAGGCGGAGTCTGGGGTACCAGAAGGTACGTCGGGGCTCGATTTTGGGAGGATGTCTCAAGCGAAACCGCCATTCTCTGAGAATCGGGGTCAACATCATTGAACTTACAATGTGTTTTGGAAGGTTTTATGTTAACATGTTGAAATTCCCATGTGTTTTTGGACCCTGACGTCATGTGAGGGGTGAGGGGTGCCACCGATTTTCAGAATGTCGAGGATGTCCCTAGCGAAACGGCCAGACAAAATCGAAAACGATGCGGCGCGTACGCATTACTCGCCTCTGAGCAGGGAGAGGCGCTCGACCCACGAGTGCCATGGGGCAGGTGGGGGTGGGGGGGGGATGCAGCCGAGGCGCGAGCCTGGAGAAACACAAGCACAAGGAGGAGAGTGTGGACAGAAAAAAACAACGGCATCAACATAAACTTTTGGCGCTCCGCGCGGATTTGTTGGATCCGCGCCGGGCCCCCCTCCCTGGTGCGCGGAGCGCGCCAGGGAGAGGGGCCAGAGGCGCCGCTGGGGGGCCCAGCGCGGATCCAAGAAATCCGCGCGGAGCGCCAAAAGTTTATGGTTATGCTGCCTTTTCCCTTTTTTTCAATCAGAAAAACAAGCACAATGGAGAAGAACGTGGAGGAGATGGTGGAGTGTTGACGGCCCTTGATGTCGCCCCCCTCGGCTCCAGTAAACGACCACGCCAGCGACTCCAGGTGCGTCGCCACCTCCGAGGCTCGGTCGGCGCGCTGGGCCCTCCCCATCTTCCCTCTCCCTGCGTCTCCCCGTTCAGCTCCTCCACTCCCCCCGCCTCCCCTCCTCCTCCTCCTCCTCCTCCTCCTCCTCCTCCTCCTCCTCCTCCTCCTCCTCCTCCTCCTCCCCCTCCTTTGCTTCCTCCTCCTCCTCCTCTCCTCCTCCTCCCCTCCTCGTCCTCGTCCTCGTCCTCCTCCTCCTCCTCCTCCTCCTCCTCCTCCTCCTCCTCCTCCTCCCCCTCCTCCCCCTCCTCCTTCTCCTTCCTTTCTTCCTTCCTTCCTTCCTTCATTCATTCATTCATGGGCCTCTTGAGGGCAGCCAACTCGTTGCTCGCCTGCCCTCTCGCGCACCAACCTCCCCTCTGATTGGGGGCTGCGGAAACCTCGCCCGGACCCAGCCCGCCACGACCCTCCGCCAAGTGGCGCGGTGTGGAGGTCGCACCTGGTGCGGCTGAGCCAGTGCCCTTTGGCCAGGGCAGGCGAACTCGTCAAACCAAAACTACTTGGCGGGGGACATGGCAACGGTCAAGGCGGCCTGGCAAAACCAGACCACCTCCGCGCCGAGCCCCTCCCCCCCAAGGGAAGAAATGCAAAGCGCCGCCCGTCTTGCGGACCCCCGAGGCCCGAGTTCCAGGGCTGGCCGCGCGACGCCAGCACCGCCAAAAACAGGTCGGCAAAAAGAGCAGTGAAACGCACCGCCCGACTGGCGGAACCCCGCGGCCCGAGTTCCAGGGCTGGCTGCGTAGCACCAGCACCGCCAAACAGGTCGACAGACTGAAGGGATGGGGGAGGGCCAGAGCGACGGTCGAGGCGGACTGGCTGCGCCAGGTCACCCTCGCGCCCTGCCCACACGCTGGAAAGGCGGCCCCCCTGTGCAGCTGCCGCCGCAGAGAGGGAATGACCTCGTCTCCGCGGCCGTGCGAACACGGGGGACGCCAACAGCACGCCGTGGTGTCAAGGACGGCCTCTGGACCCCAGGGCGAACCCACTGCGCGCATCAGGCTACCGCAAGTGAACAATCTAGACAGGGCGGGGCGACGGTCGGGGTGAACGGTAGGCCCAAACCGAGCCTGCCTGGCGGAACGCCTCGGCCCGAGTTTCAGGGCTGGCTGTGCGATGCCAGCACCGCTAGGCAAGACGACATGTTTTACCCCCGTGCCCCGCACATTAAACAGAGAGAGTGGCGGCCCCCCTGAGCAACTGTCGCCGCGGGGGGATTGCTCCTGCAGCGCGGCCGTGCAACATGGGGGAGCGCTGTCCACGCGCAGCAACGACAAGGACAGCCGCTTGGACCCCAAGTCGAACACGCTGCGAGGTTCAGGCTACCGCGCACTGTGAGACACCCTGGATGAGCTAGATGAAGTGACCACGACCAGGGTGGTCATCTTTGAAAAGAGGCCCCCTCCCCGACCCGCTCGACCCCGTCCTTCCGCCAAGAGGCGGCGCTGTGGAGGACCCCCCAGGGCCTGCTGAGACGCGCGCCCTTGGGCCAGGGCAAGAGTCAGCACCTGAAATCTCGCAGCTGCGCGGTCTTGATATTCTTGCGCGGGCCCAGGAGATACCTGGGCGTCTCCGTGCAATCTGATCCGCAGCGCGCACAACATAAAACTGGCATTCCCGACTTTTCGATCTGTGCAGCCCACGCGCTGTGAGATCTCCCGCCGGTGGTCGGGCCTCGCATGAGTTCCCCAAGTGATGGGGCAAAAGGCGCAGCACTTCTGGCCACAGGGCGGGTTCCTGAAATAACGAGCGCAACGAACGCACTGCCACAGTCTACCATTCCTCAGAACACAGTGCCGCTGGGTGTCTTTGGGGGGGGGGGGGGCTCTGGGCTCGGACTTTGACCGAGGTTCCGCGCATTTCCCTGGCAGGGGGCCAGAGCTCTAAATTTGAAACAGCAGCCTTGGAAACCGCAAACCATCCGTCCAGGATCTCCTCTACAAACTCGGCATCCTGGGGGGCCGCCCCCCCCCCCAAAAAAAAAAAAAAAAAACGGGCTGCTTCGCGGCGCGTGCTGTCAGCCCAGGCGCTTCCAATCGCAAGTCGGTGTTCGGCCCACTCCCGATCCCCGCGCGCCGGCGACTGGTGAGCTCTAGCTTTGTGCATACTGAACTCTGAGTCTAACTTCTGGATCTGGCGCCAATGACCAGCCTGCTGGGTGGCCCCGTCGAGCGCCCTGAAAGAACAGGCGCAACTTGTGATCAGAGCGCTGCGATCGGCGTGGATATCTGTCTCGTCCTCGCCTATCTTAGCGGGGTCCTGCCACAGATGCTCGATAGCTTTCGAAGGACCGTGATGTCCGGCCAGGTCGCACTTTGGGGGCATTCGCGTGGAAATGGGCCTCGAACGGCTCTTTTGAGGTCCCCACCCGTGATGATTTCTGTCGCAGTCCAGCCCGCACGGGCTAGGAGAGGCCGCGTCGGCTCCAAACAACTCCCGTCGATGAAGACCTTCGTAGGGCCCCTGAAATCGGACGGATCAATCTCCCCCGACCTGTCGCTGTACTCTACGATATCCTCCTCGGGCGGAGGCTGAGCGATCTCTGGATCTGGTATCCAGAGGCTGGTATACAGGGGGTCCTTACGGAGCTCCTCGCGGCCTGAATAATGATATCATCTACCTGCGCACGGGCTGGCTCACCGTGGGGGCAGTGCCATTTCGGTGAAACTCAGTGTCGCACAGGCCGCAGCACTGGCAGGCAGGCTCCACCTGGCACCCTCTCTTCCAGAGAACGTGACTGGTAGGGGGCGGCCCGCAAACCAGATGTATCAGAATCTTCCTTGCCCCAAAGCTCCATTGAACGCTGTTCCAAACCTTGCTGAACGGATATCCCCATGGGCCTCTCTCGCGGATAGCTTGGGCCCTGGGGTGGAGGCCCTCGTCAGGGTCCTCGGGGACCTGGAGCTTACGTTAAACAGCCTTGTCCAGGAGCTGCGTCTTTAGGTCCGCCACGAACAGCTTCTGGATCATAGCTGGTGAGTCCTCGGTGAGGTTTGACTCGATGTTGCTAACGGTAACCAATTTGGCGGGGCCCGTGAACTTCCAACCTGCTTGCTCGATCCAAAACAAGGCGTCAGTGATCGGGCTGCGAACTCGATGTTGCCAGCTCGCTTTACTGGCCTGTCTCTCGGAAAAGTCACTGGGGGACTCGCTCGAAGCTGAGGCGAAGCTCTTTCGGGCCCAGCGCGTCTCTCGTCTTTATCTGCGCGTCTGTTGTCATCCACCACTCGCAGCAATACCTCCTGAGGGTGGCGCTGGCGTGGTGGTGGGTGGGGTGGGGGTGGGGGGGGGGGTCTGCCAACGGCTTGAACAGCCAGCGTAGGTCAATTGCGGCACCTGCAAACCACGTGCCTAGAACAACCTTGGAGGTTAGAATACAGAGCGCGCGGATCTCGTCTGGGGAATGCCCTTGAACCTCTTCCCCGTAGCAGATCGACGGCATTACCCCGCATGTAAAGATTTTGACCGTTTGTGGCTTCCCTTGAACTCGACCCCGAAGACGACGTATTTTTGGGATGCACTTTAACTTTATTTCCAACGGGAACTCTTTTTAGCTCTGCGCCCTCTCGGCGCTCTGGCCTTGCCAATATTTAAGTCCGTACCTAGGTTCGCGATGGGGCCCGCAAGGATCCCAGAGTGCCCCCCCCCCAGGAGCAACAAGGGGCCCTGTTTCATGACCCCGGCACTGTTGGACGTGAAGTTTAACTTTTTTCACGCGCATTGGGGGCTCGAAGGCGCTGGTAAACTCGAAGAAAACCCGTCCCGCAAGATTGGCCGAATTACGCATGCATGCGTCGACCGCGTCGGCGATCGATTCGAGCGCAACGTCGTCGATCTGGAGAGTAGACTTTCACATCGAAAATGGCTGCGGGGGATCCTGCGACTGTCCCGACACGGCATCGCGGCTGATTCGCTCGTAGCGCTGCTTCAACAAATACGCCAGGAGGGAGGCGACAAAATCTCCCTCGTAGTCGGCCAGGTCAGTTCTCGCAGCCGCTCTCCACACTGAATCAGCGGTGCGCCTATGTGGGGCCATGTTGAAATGACTCGGCGCGGCTGCCACTCGTTCCCATCGACCGCAATGATGGGCGAGACCCTTTGAATAAACTCTGATGAAACTCTTGAAGAAATCAATACGGCGGCGCCCGATAGTTTTCCTAAACAGGGCGACGATGCGCCCCGTCAGGGCCGAGGGGCTCGCGCACAAAATGTCCATGACATTGGAAATGCCATCCATGACTTCAAGGGCCCCTCCCGAGAGCTACGAGAAGTGCTCGGGGCGGTGCCCGTCAACCGCTGCGGCGTTGACCTAACCCCGCGGAGATGTGATTGAGCTGCTCTGGCGTGGGCTCTACAGGCATCCTGTAGTCGAGGTCCACGTCTGGGAACTCCATGGGCTTGCAGTGGGCGTCCCAGGCCTTGGACAAAATATCGCGCTGTTCTTGGAACCGAACCCCGAACGCAGACGTGGGGCCCCCCTCAGGGTGCTTCAAGCCGTCCCCAGTGAAACCGTTGGCGGCCTGAGTGGTGCTGCGTGCTCTCCTCGCTCCTGCAGCCAGGGCCTCCTCGCGCCACTCCTCCCACCTTCTGCTGGCCTCCTCCCTCTCCTTTTGAATGCAGATACCGTGAAGCTCCTTCAACGTCACAATCCAAACTTCGGCCGCAGCGAGCATGGCGGGGCGGCTGTCGCGGTCGAGGGCCAGGGTGCCCATCTCGCGCGCGAAGGCGTGCCAGAATTCGCCATGGGTCTCCCATGGGGCCCTGACAGGCCCGCCTCGAAATTGAAAGGTTAAACGTATGTTGGGCGAGCTGTTCCAAATTACCGTTCGCATGCATGACCAGGCTCCTCGACTCCTTCAACCTCCGAATCATCCAGCAAATGCTCCTGCTTTCGCTTGGGGGGGAGTTCCTACTGGTGATGAGCAACTCGGACAGCCTCGACTGCCCGAGCGGGAACGGCTCTCTCCCCCCCCCCGACCGGTGGCTCCGACAACCTGGAACTGATCTTTCAGCTCTCCACGGGGCCTTGCTGTCCAGGCTGGGTAGATGCAGTCGAGGGAGGCCCGGGGCGTGGCCTTCCCCCCGACGTTCACTGGAGCCCTAAAACCTCGTCCTGGCTGTCGCCGAAAACCCTCGAGCAGGCCTCTGACTTCCTGGCTCGGGCCCGTGTGGTCTGGGGGCCCTGGCTGATGCCCCGCCAGGGCCATGGCGGGGCTCGTCTGATATGCTTTCAATATTTGAGCCCAGATGTCCTCGGCAGCGCTGCTCAAAATCATTGAGGCGGGCTTGCGCGGCGGAGTGCGCGCGCCGCTCTGATCGACAGTGACGCACTCGAAACTGAAGGCTAGCACCGCATCAACTAAAAAGTAGTCTATGGTTGTCCTGCTGTCACCGATGATGCTCGATCGGGGCGACAATCTCTGCGTTGCACTGTCGTTCCGATTGGGTCTCGGGGTTTACGTTGAAATCGCCACCCGCGACAGACGGAACCCTCATCTTCAGACTGCGCGATCCCAAGGTTCTGGATAAACAAAAACCATACTGGCGCGCCCTACCCCAATGCGACCCATCCAGTAGTTAGAATAGAAACTGACAATCCCAAAACCCCGCGTCCTTACATAGGCGCGTACTATTCTCCCAGGGGCCAGGACACCCTTGGATGCGGACGGTTGCCAGGAACCGAAATGCCGACGCACTAAAATTGCCGCCCCGCCCCGAACTACGCTTAGAGGAGGTGACTAGACAGGGGCCCCAGCAGTTGGGCCACCCCTGGATACCGAGGGCGCGCTGAATATCTGGTATTTGAAGGGTCGGAGCCGATGCTCCTGGACAAAAAACTACTGCTACCTTCTTGGGGGCAAGGTCTATGTAGTTGTTGGCCCTGCCCCAAGAGGACGCGTTCAGTGTGACAGACCAGAACCTGTTGCCCGCCCGCCGAGCGAGCTGGCGGCGAGGCTTCCGAGGCCTTCGCCTCCGCACGGGCTGGAGGCGGGGCGCTCGGCGCCTTGGCCCCAACTGCTTCACTGCGGGGCGGGGATCTGGAACGAACTCCTGCTCTGGGGGCTTCGTGGAGGGTCCCGTCGGCGACGGGGACCCTCGGAATCCGCGGGTTAGAGCTGGGAGGTCCTGGCTGGGGCACGCGTTCGGTGGCGCTCTCCAGGTTGGCGCTGGCCGCCAGAATAGTGGTGAACTGCTCGAAGATGGCGTTGATCTCATCTTGCCTAACTGGGCCTTGGCGCCAACCTGCTGGGCAGTAGCAGCCATGAGACGGTCAACAGGGAAACTGCAAAGATCGTCGTGGTCCACCCCCTGCATTGGGTCGTCCTCACGCGGCTTCTCATGTTTGTCGGCCCCGATATTTGCGATGACTTCGGCGATGGCCTCCTTCTCCTGTTTGACGAGGGCCTCCTGTTGATCCAAATGACTGCGGGCGCTGGAAACTTTGATCTCGCACAGCTTGAGCTGCTCCTGGTGCCGCTCGAGCTGCTTCTGATGTTTGATGCGCTTGTCTGCCGCCGCCTGCATCTGGGCATTGGTGGGCTTGGCGGCGACACGCTCGGAACGAAGATCTTGCAGTGAGGACTCGAGGGCCTTGCCTGCAGCATCTCCCGTGTCTCCTAGCTTCCGCATGATGTCAAGGGCCTGCTGACAGATCCGGATCTGATGGCCTGAGACTGCGGTGGCTGGGGCGCCCGCCGCACTCTGCCCCGCAGGGGCAGGGTCGCCCGCCGACGCGCCTGTGGCGGCGGCGGGCGCTGCTGCGGCGCCCAGCCCGGGGGGGGGGGGGGGTATCTCGCTTTTTCTGCTCCTTCACGAGGTAGGCCAGGCCCTGGGACTGAACTGCCAAATGGGCTCGTTCTGGGCTGGCTCGGTACACGACTGCGGGGTTTGCGTTTGCCTCTGGATGGCTCACGCGATGTGTTCCCGTCCTGCGCGGTGCCCTTGTTGTACGAGTAGTACTCGCCAACGCGCCAACACCACGATAGGTTCCATGAAACACTGGCCTGACAACATTTGAAGGTCCAACTGTAGGGCTTGCTCGGGCCGCGAGAGCGCCAGGGCTGTCCCCACGCCATCGTGAGAGACATGAATCGGGAATTGTGACCTTGCGGGTGCCTGCTCTCCGAGCAAGAGGAAGAACGAAGAACGGCCCAAGTTTGCGCCAACCACCTTGAGCCAAAATGGTTACGGACCTCCTCCTCCTCCTCCTCCACCTCCTGCTCCTCCTCCCAGCACTTGCGGGCCCAGACACCTGGCGGGCCCCCGTTCTGTCCCAAAACGCGGGCCCAGGCAGGCCTCCATGATTCGCAAGAGAAAAGCCCCAAACACTTTGGGAGGCGGCCTAGTTAGGAGGGCAAGAAACGTTAGGGATGAGGGGGTCTGTTCTGCAGATGTATCATACCCAGACGCGCAGTTCCATGATCCCTGGTGCAAAGACGGGAACATGAGTGAGGCCACGCCCTCACTGTGATTCGGGTCCTCTTTTTCCTGAACCTCGATGACTCGAGCCCTTCCCCCAAGGGCGGCTCCCGCCCCTGAGCTGCCCCTGATGCCCGAGCGCCCGCGAGCGGGCCCCCAGAGATGGCGAGGTCGAGGAGACAACACGCACAAGCACTTGGGCGGCGATAAATGGGGAAGGGATGACATGGGGGGGAAGCGAGGGCTGCCACGGCCCTCGAGGGCCCCTGATGGAGCCCTTTAAGGTCCAGAAGGGAGGGGGCCTTAGGGCCCGAAAAGAGCACCTTTCTCTCCCCCCGATTCATCGCCCGCCATTAATTCGCGCTCAAAGCGCCGAAAGAACCATCGATGTAGGAACGACAAAGCTCGGAGGCCCGCGCGGGTTTCTCGATCTGCGCCGGGCCCCCCACCTCCCTGGCGCGCAGGAGAGGGGCCCAGCGCAGATCCCAGGAAAAAATCCGCGCGGAACTCCGACAGCTTACGCTTACCCATCGGTCGAAAGAAATAGATAGAAACATGAAGTAGGAAGGCGTTGAAAATAGTTTGGGTGTCCGCCCGCCCCCCCAAGGAGGACTTGAAAAGGTGAAGCCACTCGATCACTGAAGCAGGAAGGCGCTCACTTGAAGCCGATTGGAACCTGGGGGTCCAACAATGACTACTTTCAACGACCGATGGGTGAACGGCCCGTCGCCCAGGGAGGGCGCGGGCCCGTCGCCCAGGGAGGGCACCTCGCCGCCGCCGCCAGCGTCGTCGCCGCCGCTGGTCGTCGCCGCCGCCGCCGGCGTCGTCGCCGGTCGTCGTCGTCGTCCCCGTCGTCGTCGTCGTCGTCGTCGTCGTCGTCGTCGTCGTCGTCGTCGTCGTCTTCGTCGTCGTCAACGTCGCTGTAAGCTGTAAGCTTTGTTCGTCTTCGGGGGCAAACTTTGATCAGCGAAACGATGCCGACGTCGGAGCCCTGGGCTGTGCAAAAACGCAGGCCCCGCGGCGCGCCACCCGCCGAACAGGCTCCCGCGACGCCTCCCTCCGGACCGGCCCGCGGGCCGGTGCGAGTGGCAGAGGGCGCGCCCGCTCCTCCTCCTCCTCCCTCTTCCTCCTCCTCCTCCTCCTCCTCCTCCTCAGCATCAGCATCAGCATCAGCATCATCATCATCGTCATCACCATGCATCAGCATCAGCATCAGCATCAGCATCATCGTCATCATCAGCATCTTCATCATCATCATCATCATCATCATCATCATCATCATCATCATCATCATCATCATCATCATCATCATCATCATCAGCATCATCATCATCATCATCATCATCATCATCATCATCAGCATCAGCATCAGCATCAGCATCAGCATCAGCATCAGCATCAGCATCAGCATCAGCATCAGCATCAGCATCAGCATCATCATCATCATCATCATCATCATCATCATCATCATCATCATCATCATCATCATCAGGGCCGTTGCCCTTTTTCAAGAGGGCGGCGCGAGGGCGCGAGGGCGCAAGGGCAACCGCGCGTCGCGAAGGTGTTCGGGCACCGCGGGGCGCGCTGCGCGCTGCTCGCCCCTTCGTCGTCGCACTCCTCCTGGCAATTCGTGCCGAAAAAGCTCTGGACGTTCTGCGGACGCATGCCTGGACGTCTTTGGCCTCCTCTCTTGTTAGGAAGCAGCTCCCGGGAGGTCGTTGCAAGAACGCTTCAGGTCGACTCA
Organism: Prorocentrum cordatum; assembly: GCA_963575745.1. NCBI lineage: Eukaryota > Dinophyceae > Prorocentrales > Prorocentraceae > Prorocentrum > Prorocentrum cordatum. The sequence goes on along the minus strand of CAUYUJ010020882.1, from coordinate 260,066 downwards.
GCCAGATGAAGGGGTCATGCAGCCAGACCATGCCAGATCGGGCGGGGGATTACGCCGAACTAGGCGGGGCCAAGCCAGAATAAACTGGAGAATTCCAAATTAGGCGGCCGGTGTCCGACTACGGCTACACCAGCGTCGATGCTGAATTCATGCTCCCAAGGATTGGGGCCTAACTTTCGGGGGCGCCATTGGGCCTCCCTGGACCCCCGAGGTCCTCTGGAGGCCCAGACTTTTGTGAATCACGGCAATTTGTGGTGCCGACGCTGTCGGCCGCGTGCTCCGGGATGCTCTCGCTCTCGTCCAGAAGCGCAGCGAGGCCGTAGCTTTGTTGGAGAAGGGCTGCCTGGCCCTGTCAGTCCGCCGTGGCCCACTGTCCCACTCTGGGGGTTGCCTGCCGTTTGCCACCGTCGGGGGTCCCTGCCAGTCACCTGGGCTGCCGAAGGAATCTCGGATGATCTCGCCGCCCACGTCGGAGTACAGTCATCGTGTTACCGAAGAAATTCGGAATGAGGAGCGAAGGAGCTGTCCTGGTCACCGCGAACCACTGTCACGAATAGGTTCTCAGACCTAGATCCAAGGAGTGCCCCGAAAACCAGGGCCCTCCCTGACCACAACGTGGTCTTTAAGTGTAGGTTGACTGTACGCTGGATCAAAAGCAAAGCAAGGGACCATCTCCAAAATGACACAGAAACTGCCTGGACTCAAAGTCGAAAGACCTGGCGTGGCCGACCTCATATTGGCCGACTTCGCAGCGAGGGCGCTGCTTGCGGGGGCACTGATGTATTAGAGTCACTACCAAGGCACTAGCGCTTCGGCAACTCAGGCAAGTTCATTGTTGCATCATAGATCAGGAGCAATTTAGGGCATGCCAAATGGTCGTGGGTCGTAGGCCCACTCTATGCAATAAGACGCATCCGGCGAGAGTGAAACGAGCCTTGCCTGATCGGCCGTCCGGTCACTTCTTCACCACACCACACCTCCCATCGCTCTACGCCGCAGAACGGCTGTGGATGACTGTGCAGGTCAATGCCCGCTCTGACCAGTGCACTTCGCTCTGCTCTTCTCGATTGGCAAGGCCCCCCTCCCTCGCATCGTATTCCATCTCCGAGGCACCGCCGTATCCATGACAAGCGCATGCCGTGCAGTCATATGGTTCCCAGGACCTGTCGCTACCCGTGTCGAAGATGCCAGCTCAAGGGCTCGTCGCACGAGGTGAAGATTTTGACGCAAAGTCCAGCGGTCGTTGCCTTCCTAAGGGCCTCTCGCACGAGACAGAGCTCCAGCCCCACTGCAGGTTTCGTCGCCCTGGAGCGCCGCGGCGTCGGCACCGCGCGATCAAAGCTCATCCGCCCCGCGTGGCTCCACGGTCGGAGATCTACGGGCCCAGGTCATTCCAAACCCTGGGCAGTCAGGCCTTGCAGGATCATTTTTTGCGACCCCAGTTCTCGCTGGTGTGTTAGGTCTCCTGCCGGAGAGGCAGTTGAGGTCATCGCTTCAAGCAACGTTTAAACGTTTGTCGACCGTTTGCGTCAGAGCCAAGCCCAAGAGGAAAAAGACAACGCAAATATTCGGGAGGCTCCCATCTACCACGAGGGGTGCCTGGCATCCCTGTCGGTCGCGCCTCTTCGACTTGCACATCCGGAGGAGGGGCGGAGGAGGGCGACGATTGAGCCTGCGAACTATCGCAGGTGAGCGCCCCGACCAGGCGTCCGACAGAACACGATGCCTCCGAGCGGTCACTCTCAGGCGGGCCTCGATGCTGGGGAACCGGATTTAAATAGGCGACGAGCATTATGAGCGGCTAAAGCATGCATCGCAGCATGCAGCACGCGAGGTCCACAGAAGAGGAGGAGGAGACATAACCAGAACGGACGCTCGCCACTAAGTCCATGGATTGGCCCCGAATACGCATCCAGGTAAGGTCCTAAGGTTCTGAAGCCAAGGGCAGAAACAATCGTGGTCAATAGAGCGCAGGTCGGTCCCAGGGGATGGCGGAGCACGCGCGCAGAGACAGCCAGCATGGCGACTATGAAATCTCGCGCTTGCGTTGAAATACCCTGCGAGTAGCCGCAGAGGGGCAACTCCAAGGTGCATTGACGTGGCTTCCGCCGCCTTCTTCACATGCATACAGAAGCCGGCAATCATCGGACACCAGCCTCAAATGTAATAGACTAGGCACGACGGACAAGGATAGATTTGGCCGGCTCCGCGGGGGTGTTGTTGCTGCTCAAAGAGCGCAGCTTGGACTGAAGAGTGTTCCTCGTGATGCCGATGCGGGGCTTATGCACGTAATGCCAGGAATGCAGACCACGCGTGTAATGCATGCATGAGCGCTGGTGCCACCCGCGATGCCAGCGAAAGGGTATATGTTCAATGCCAGCACGAATGGCCCAATGATCCGCCACCGCCTTTGGGGAGACAAGAGAGCGGAGCAGTCGCCACCGCTTGGATGCCAGTGAACTCTGCACCCAATCTGACCTCCTTAAATTTAATTGCGAGATTATAGGAGATGACGTTCCTCGGGCCAGCAGTGAGTATAATAGCTCCAGCCTCGACGATATGCGTGGTAGTCTTGCTCGGGGGATACATCTGAAAACGGAACAGCAAGAGCGACGTACGCATACCTCTGAACGAGGCCACGAAAAGAGCAAGCTCCAATCGTAAGCCGCGAGTATGAAAGCTACGATGGTGGAATCAAGGAGCGATATCACCCCATGCGCGTCTGTGAGCCTATGGACTAATCGGGGCCCCAAGATATAATGCCCAGGAGCAAACCAGGCTGTCCTGATTCGGGGCGCCAGGGGATTCCAGGGAAACCTTCAGGAAGTCACAATTCATTTCTCTACAGACAATGAGCTGGTACTTCCTAAAAATTAGGCGGAGGTTGGCGACCTCGGCCAACGTCATCACAGCGGCTAAGACAGGACCTGAATCAAGCAGTGCATTGGCCAGACCAAAGGAAGAGCCATCAGCGTAGGCGAGGTTGGTACTCATATGGTTAGGGTGTCGAATCCAACGAAGTAGGGGGTCGACAAAAAGCGCGAAGCAGTACATCGGCGCAGGGCAACCTTGTTTCGCACCAAAGGAAATGCCGATCCAATCAAAACGGCAACCTGACAGGGCAATATGAGCGATGCCGTTCTCGCACATCAATGTGAAGAGACGAATCGCATGGGCGGGGGCCCGCGCGCAACGAAGAACGTATAATAGCCATGCAATCGCCGGGGAAGGGAACGCAGAGGAGACGTCAGTGAGGAAGAGGGGGGACTATTTGTCGCCACGCACGCGGCGGGTGACGCCCCACGCTTCGGCGCGCATCGCATTCGCAAGCACGTCGCGACCGCGAACGCACACCTACTCGCAGCCAACAACTGGGTAGTCGGAGCCAATCTGGCAGGCCCAATCTGGCAAACGGGGGCAATCTGGCGAGGGGGGCAACGCGAATCCAGTCTGGCCAATAACCCAAATCATCCAGTTTGGCCAGGCCAGATTGGCCCTTGGGGCCCAATCCAATCTGACAGTCTGGCCTTCGACTACCCAGAACAAGAGATGTCGAGTGCTCGGCCAGTGGGGCGGTGAACGCGTTGACCAGCAACTGGATCCCAGTGCAAGTCATACTGGGGGGCCTAATTGCAGAAGGCTGGCGAACGACCTGGGCTCGCCCGGGCTGATCGCCAGGAGCCGCGCCCTTCGGAAGAAATGCCGGAAGGCTTATCTTCGTGTCATCAGGAGGCGCGTGCACTTGCCCATTGAAGAGCAGCAGATATACACTGCGTTGAATACTGGAAACACCGCCATTCTTTTCAAAACTGCTTACGGTACCCCGTCTGGCCAGGCATGCTGTGGTCGCGTTTCAGGATGGGCCCATGCCGTGTCGAAGGACCCCAAGAAAACCTGCATGAACGGGTTGATATCTTCCCACGGGGAAGAGCCCACCGAGGGAGCTTTGAAGACCTCGCGCCAATGGTCATGCAGGTCAACTGCAGAGGCCTCAGTGCACGAACAGGGGGAGCCATCGTTATCGCAAACGGCCGAGAGGTATGTGCGCTTGCGAAACTTACTGTACAGTTCCTTCTGGAGGCGGTTAGGAGCACGCAGCGCGCGCGTGCGATCACGATGAAGCCCAGGTGTTAAAACCTCACCCTCCTCATCGTAGAATAGGTTGTTATACCGGGCTTGCGCAGGTTGACAGAGACCGTCGACCTGTGCACATTCCTTTAGATCCGCATTAACAGGAATACGGGCCCGAGGATAGCACCCCGCAGCTTGACGGAGGCGCCTCGCATGCCCGAGGCGAAGGGCACGGAGGGCAGCAAGACGCAATGATGCTGGGCAGGGTGGGAGACAGCAGGGCGCCGAGACGAAAGAAGCAACTGCTCCAGGGAGGCCACCACAGGAATGCGATCGCTAGCATTGAAACCCCCTACGGAACGGAAGACCCCAGCCCGAGACGCCACATCCCGAAGAAGGGCGGGGGGGAGGAAAGCGCGCGGGCGATCGATCCTGGAAGCGACGTGGGCCGCTTCACCTTTTTGCTACCCCGACGCGCGTCCTGGTCTTGACAGATCTCGATGACGTGGGGGAAGAGCTCGTGGAATAACCTCGCGCGAGACGCGTCGCCATGAGACCGCCCGCCCCCATCTCCTCTAAGCCGCCCCCCTTCTTCCAGAACAAAATTAAAGCCGCCCGACAAAATGCAGAGGGCCAGACAGTTGTCACCGCCGGCCACGCGCGAACGAAAATCTGGCTGCAGCGAGCCAAGAAGACCAGCGTATATAGATATAGTGCCACAAGTGTGGGGTACATGAATATTTTATATCTGCGCGACCGAATTGCCTGCGGGGCCCAGACGCATACTCTTGGTAATGCTACGTGCGATGAGCGGCGGATGCCGAATCTCCTGGAGTTGAGAGGGCAGATATGGAGAAGTAGCAGTCATGACCCCACCCTCGCTGTTGGAGTCCTCGAAGAAAGGGGGGCCAAACTTGCGCGCTCGGAATTCTCGTCCCAATGTATTGGCATCGCCGGTGTGACCGTGCGTCTCCCGTGTGGTTGCGATGTCGCATTGTTTGCGCAATGAGATGTATGTCAAGTCTCTCTCAGACGCGCTAGCGCTAGTAGAACGGGCCAAACCCATGGGCGCCTCGCAGTTCCAGGTACAGAACGATAGAGGAGGGGCAGGCATGAAGATCGGCATCGCATCCCCGCGATCACAGCACGGGGGGGGGGGGGGGGAGGAGAGGAAATGCAGGACTCCTGTCGCGCCGACGAGGCAGGCGCCACCACATAATAGGAACTGCCTACGGCGCAGGGCCGGCCTGTGTCAGCGTCGAAAGGGGCGACGCAGCTGGACCTGAGCGGCCTGCTCCAGAGCTGCTGCGTGCTGCGCGATGCCGAATTCTAACAGCGTGTGTCGCGAATGATCTCCGTCTCGACATTCCCGCTGCCACTGACTGAAACGTTGACTGCTGGCGCTGGGTCACGCTGGCAACGAAGGGTGCGCGCGCAACCGCCAAGCCCAGAGCCCCCGACCTTATAGCCGCGGTTCCGCATCAGGTCAGTTAGTTGGCTACGCACCTGGCCTAGCGAAAGAAAACAATGGCGACCCTGGAAGCCAAGGTCGCGGCAGAGCCTCAGTGTGAGCTGCGTCATGGAGTGCAGCGGATCAGCGACGCCCCAGACCCCGCTGGCGCGGTAGAAGTTGTCCAAGAACGAGGATGCCTGCAGCGCGGTCTCGAAGTGCAACATGGCCTGCTTGCTCAGACCAGATTCGCAAACGATGATATTGGAAACCTCAGCGGATGGCGCGAGCGCGCGCGGGCAGGCGTTCCCAACCAATGGAGCGCAGGTCATTCGCCAGCACACGCCGGGGAAAGCCAAGCAGTACCAGCTTGCACGTCTGATCCTTGGCATTCAGCTTCAGCTTGGTGCGGCTACCACCAGGCGGTGAATCTGGCGGCGTCGGTGTCGAAAGGCCGGTAGCAACTTGTTGTTCAGCAACTCTCTCGCGACCAAGAAGGTCCTTCAGAGTACCTTCGATCGTGCCAACTTTAGCCTGGAGGTCGGGGTGACCGGAGCCTATCCCAGCGTCGCCACCCGAGGCCTGGGAAGCGAACTCGCGCCGCAACTCCTCCATCCTGTAGCCCACCGTGTTCAGAAAAGCGGCCACCGATGATTGAAGCTCCTGATGGCGAAAGGGGCACTCATCTGGTCCGCAAACGTCACGCAGCAGTCAACCGATGCCTTGCAGGCATCCTTGAGGGAGTGCATGTCCACGACTGGTTGGCGACCAGCTGGGAGAGGGACTCCATCTTGCCAACGAGCGTGCCAATCTTCGATTATGTCGAGCTGCTTCCGCGAGTATAGTCAGTCGATCTACCCGAACCGCTGCGACTGTTCTGACGCTACTTTGCTGGAGTGTGACGACAAGAACCCTGCGACGAGGACGACTATTCACGCTCATGATCTGCACGGCGCTCACCACGAGACCGACGGTCCTCTCTTCCCATGGACTTGTCACAAGTCTTGCGCGCCTGAGCCCTGCGACCCATCGCACCGAGGAAGACAGGAACAGCTAATCTTGTTTTGCAATACGCGGCACAATGCGGATGTGTACAATGCGGGTGTACAAGAATGGAAAAAACAGAGGCCCTAGTCTTGGGGCGCCCCCAAGGCGTCGAATGGGGGTTACCCTCGAGTAGGGGTCACCCTGGACCAACCTCGAAAGATATTTTACTCGAGCCAAAATGGATACGGAGTCAGGCCTTGCAGGATCTTGCAAGATCCTGCAGGCTCCTGCACCCAAGCCGGGGTCAGTGCAACCCTGACCCTGCAGGATCCAGCGCTCTGACCGACCCCCGGTTTGCATCGGCCCCCGCCTCTTGAGCCCCGATTCACGGGGCCGTGCGTTGCTTCCTGCTGGCCCAGGGGCCCCGAAAGAGGCCCCCACCACAGAGCGCCCTCGACCCTGGAGCGCCGCTGCCCGCGCCGCCGCCGCGACTGGGCGGCACGTGCCCTGCCGCGTTCTTTCGCCGCCGCCCCCACGGCCCACCCTCACGCCGTCGGCAGCGCTGACCTGTCCCGCCAGAGCCGTCCAACGCGCCACACGTGCAGCGTCGGGTCGAGAGCGGCCTGTCGCGACAGTCGGACGTGGGCCAGAAGAACTTCCTTCAAAAACATGGGGACCCTCTGTCGGCTAAAACATAGAACAGCCAAGGGTACCCTCCCCAGGGTGCACAAGAACAGCCGTCAACAAACACGAAGAACACTAGGGCACCCTGCCCGAACCGACCTCGATCTTAGACCTCGGTCCGAATGTAGAGCGGCTTGGCGCTAGCAGCAAGATCGCCCTTGGAGGCAGAGCGCGTGCCCCCTGTCCTCCGGCTATGCCTGTAGAGGCCTCCTAGATGGGGTCCGAGTAGATGGGGTCGTAAGATCCCGCCGCATCGCCGATGCATCGGCGACGTCGGCGGTGCATCGGCGACGCCGGCGTGGAGTAAATCGGGCTCTACATCGAGCCGCATCGGCGATGCATCAGCGATGCGGCGCGATCCTCCGACCCCATCTACTCGGACCCCATCTAGGAGGCTTAGAGCACGATCGTGGACACCAGCGCCCCTGCGGCGCTCCCCGCTCCCCGCCCCCCGGGCACCGCCCTCCCCTCGGAGACCGCCCCGCCAGCGGCAGAGGCCACCGCGCACCTGTGACGCGGGAGCGCGTGGCCGCCGAATAAGGGCACCGCCAGCCGTGCAGCATTGGACTGACGTGAGGCCTGCAAGTCTAGCTGGGTCGAGGGCGCCATGGCGATCGAGACCGCCAGGCTCCACATTTGCCCTCTTACCTCTTACCTACCTTGGCGGCCAGTTCCTCTGACAGGGGCCGCTGTGACTCGTTGGCCACTAAACAAAAACAGTGGGCCTCGGGGGTCCCAGATCGTCTGGCTGAGCCCATTCCTTCACGCCCACTGGCAATTGCTCCTGTTCCAGGGAACAAAGCGAGACGTCTGGCACCTTAGGTGAGGGTCTCTGGCTTGCACTGCACTCCGAGCATCTTTAAGGAGGTGGTGCCGTAACCCTCACAAGCCCGACACCAGAAGACTCCATTGAATGTCCAGACAACGTGGCTTCTGTGCCAGATCCTCGTTATCGCTTTCGTTTCGGGCCGGCTTGGAAGGCGAGGCGCACGCACGATGGGAAGACAAAGGAAAAGGCACTGCGTGTGCTGGCCCGCCTTGAGGTGTTGCATCTGTGGCGTCAGCAGCCCCTGATTCACAAGAGAATGGTCAGTAGGCCCTCCAGCTCCTCCTGCTCCTCCTCCTCCTCCTCCTCCTCCTCGTATTCCTTCATCCTCCTCATGTCGCGGCTGCTCGGCCAATCACGAGATAATGTTGTGGTTTCGCTGTTCGCTGGTTGTTGCTGATCATGCTCATCGCTTCACTTGTACGCCAGACTCCAACTATCCGATGTCAAACTCCACCCTACATCCTTGTCCCTCATCTCCTCCTCAATGACCCACTCTGCCTGCTCACCCGCTTCCTCCCCGTCCCCCTCCTGCTCCTCTTTGACCTCCTCCTCCTCATCACTACTCTTTCTCCTCCCCTGCTCCTCCTCCTCCTCCGCATCTTGCCCGCAGTGGTAGCCTGTTCGCTGTGGCAGGACGGACCTGGTGCTGAATACCCACTGGAGTTCCAAACACTTGTCGCACCAACGTTCTGTGTTCCGAATCAATCCGATGATCTGATTGACGAACGAACAACACACACCCATACCCCGAGGGGGGTCGTTAGGAAGAGGATTGGCTATGGGTATGGGCGCGGGTTTGTGGACCCTGGGTGACGCTTCCGTTCGAGCGGGAATCCCCATCCGACAATACGCACCCATAGCCCTCTCTGACCCCCGTATGGTTATGGGTGTGTGTTGCTCGTTCGCCGCTGACTGGGAAGCCAACCGCCCGCACAAATGCGGGCGGGCGTGGGGGACGGGGGGGGGGCTGCGGCAGCGAGCGGGGGGGAAAGCTTAAGCTGTGGCGCGCCACCAGCGGGAAGCAGGACATCCGCGTCTCGCCGTGGGAGAAGAGCTTCTGCGGAGACACGAGGGGGTGGACCTGGGGCCCGTGGCACGACGACCGCGAACCAGGTCCCAGCCTAAGACGAAGCCAGTACGAGGATGACAAAATCGGGTGAGAATACATCGAAAGTATCTGTGATTCGACGGCTCTGGAGGAAATCTCAGGCGCAGCGGCCTTCTCAGAGCGTTCTCCCAGAGCGTTGAGGAACGCTCTGAGAGCGTTCGGGAACGCTCTGGAACGGATTGATCCTCGTTCTAGCCCCGCCCGACCGCCCCCTCCCCATCCCCAACCCAGAGCTCTCTGGAGTCTGACGGCCTCAATGAGCCCCTGGAGGGTCTCCAGAGGCCTAAGCGCGGCGAGCAATCTCGACCCTTGAACCTCGACCACCCCCCAATCCCCAACCCCTTGAGAAGGACGGAAAGGGAGCGATCGAACGAGCGAGACACCAATGCAGAGCACACTCCAGGCTCATCTCATCATCAGGCCTTGGCTTGTTTGTCCTCTCTCTGTATGTATATGTGTCGACGTCTCGCTCTCTCTCTCCCTCTCTCTCTTTCTCATTCTTCCGGTTATCTAGATACACACACATATATAGATATGTGCATGACTGTGTGAGTGTATGTTTGCATGCCAGCATGTATGTTTGCGTGTATGTAAAACTGTATGGATATATGCATGCAAGCATGCATGTATGCATGTTTGTATGCATGTAAGGATTATGTTTGCATGTGTGTATGCACGGATGTATACGTATTATGTGTATATATATATATATATGCATGCGTGCATGCATGCATGCATACGTACGTACGTGTGAATGGCAGCGTGTATGCCTGTCTGCCTTTCTGTCTGCCCGTCTGTCTGCGTGTCTCTATGTATGTATGCGTGTATGTGTGTATGTCTGTATGTATATACGAATGTGTCTATGACTATAATTATGTGTGTATGTGGGTATATATGTATGTATGTATGCATGTATGTATGCAGACGTGCATGAAGCATCTATATATATATATATATGTATATATGTATATGTATATATATATATGCATATGTATGTGCATACACATATATATATATGGATATATTGATTTTCGCACCGTCGCCATACTAATGCAGGAACAGTGGGCCCTCTTCGGGGTCTCTTGACCAAGTTCTCAAACCGTCCTGGGGGCCTCCTTGGCCGTCGTTGGGGCCCTCTCGCGCGGTCTTTGTCTCTCAGGGCAATATCGGGGGCCTCTTGGGACTGTTCTTGGGCGGTCTGGGGGCCCAGTTGGGCTATCTTGAGACAATATTGGGTTACGTCGGGCGTGTCCTCCTACGGGCGCGTTTTGGACGAAACATAAAAAATAGTCTAACCATACTCCAAAGCCCAAAAACTATGAAACAATCGTCCCCAAACTATGTTTGACTATTCCTGCTGTAGAGCGACATGCCCGACTCAATTCTTGGGCCGTCTGGAGCTCCTCTGGAGGCCCTCTTGGAGCGTCTTGGAACCGTCTTGGGCCCCTCTTGGGCTTTCCTGGGCTCGTCTTGGGGCCCTCTTGGGCGCCGATGGGGCCATCTTGGAGCGATGTCGAGGGCCTCTTCGGCCGTCTCGGGCGCTCTCGAGACCGAGAAGTCGAGCATGCGAGAATGGCATCGACACCTGAGGAACACCAACAATTTGTGCCTCCAGGGGGCCTCTTGGGAATCACTTTCAAGCCAACTTGGGCCATCTGGGGAGCCCGTTGGGCCGTCGAGTGGCCATCCTGGGTCCATCTTGGGCCATCTTCGGCCCATCGTGGCCGTCTGGGGGCGCTCGCCGGGCCCTCCTAAGGCCTCCTGGGGCCCTCCGGGGACGTCTTGAGCCCTGCTGGGGCCGTCAGGGGCCGTCTTGGGCCCTCCTGGGGCGCTCCAGAAGCAGGCTCCCCGGACGGGCCGGGAGTTGTGTCAGGTCAGTTTTCTCTGTGTACAGGTAGTCACCGTATCAAGACTCACCGTATCAATACAACTGAACGCATGGAAATGCACTGTCGTGTACAGAATGCATGCGTACGTGCTGCGATACATGTGAATCTTGCGTGAGATATGGAAGAGGGCGGGGGGATAGCTGCAGTCGGCGGCCTCGCGCGTGGAGGACGGGACTGGGGGGAAGGTCGAGGGTCACAGCGAGGGTCTCGTGCGGACCATGGGCTCGTCCACGCGGTGCACCAGGCGGTCGGGGAAGTACCACACGCCCTGAGCTGCGAGGCGGAGGTGGCTGTGCGGGGCTAGGAGGGTCCTGAAACGAAGCAGGGACCACGAGAAACTCGGACTGGGATGGGCCGGGGATCCCTGAGACCCGGTGGCTCTGGAGGGTGCATCGGGCGCCATGGCCGTTCCAGAGCCCTCCAGAATGCTCTGAAAGCGCTGTGGAAAGATTGCCCTGGTCCTAGAACGCTGCGCAGTCCAAAGGATTGGCGCGAACCATGTGCAACACAGAGCTCACGCCGCTCATACGAAACTCCCGCGCCCTTTCCCGCACGTGCGCCTGCGAACATCGACATCGGAAGCGCGGGTGCCGCTAAATATGTGGCCTTCTTCCCCGCTTGCCGCTTCCATCATGTCCTCCTTACACAGTTCTACCGTCGCAAACGCGCCCAAGTGCAAGGTGGAATAACAAACGACGAAGACGACTGTACGAAGAGCGGGAAGAAGGGAAAGACGACTTCAGCGGGCGGAGCATGGTATAACATCGTGTTCCGTCACCGGGGACGTTTGTCCCAGAGCTGCTGGAAGATTTGCGCCCCGCCGGCGGCACGAGAGTGGGAATAACACCTTCCAGCCGCGCGGGGGCATAAACTTTCCAGCCGCTCTGGGACAGGTGCCCCTGATGACGTGACAGTGTTGTGCTATGTCTTTCTTCTTTCGCAAAGAGCAGGCGGCACCCGACATTGCTCACGAAAGGCGGACATATCCGTAGATGCACGACCACCTTCCAAGTGATGAGGAGGTCGGGGGAGGGGGAGAAACCAATTGCTGGCAACTGCGATGGCTGTGATGATGACGGTGCTGGTGGCTCGCCCTCGCGTCGGCGACGACGCGTGGTGACGATGTTGTGCCGCGATGCGGTGTCACTAGCGACCCCGCTACCGATCTCACTCGATCGATCTCACGATCGACCTCACAACCAGTTTTTCTATCGATGGATCCAGCGATCGATCCCAGTAGCGATCTCGAACTGGGCGGCGCTGAGTACGATGGGGACACCATCGGGCACCAGGAAGCCAGAGCAGTGCCACCGCCACTGCGCTGTGATGGATAGTTGCGGGCTGTGGTGATTGAGTGTTGATGGCGACGACAGGTTTTTGGGTTTCTGCACTCTCGCCATCGCCTCCAAGCGGACTGCGCGCCGTAGCCCGAGCCCGTCGGACTCGGCGACGAGTCGTTGTCAACGCGGCTCATGACCCGACGGAGCCTGCGCGAGCCTGGGCCTCAAAGCTCGATGCGCAAGTGCGCTGGCAGAGCTAGGAGCTGGCAACCGCGCTTCTCGGCCAGCACAAATTCGGGAGAGAAACCAGCGCATCGGCGGACGCAAGGAGGGAGAATGGCTCGGACCCAAGGAACCGCACTTTCCGCGCGCGACACTCCGACCAATATTCGCTGTCCAGGTCCTTCGCGGATTTGGCAGGCGCGGGAGTCTGGGGAGAGTCCGGCGGCGGCGTCGCCAGGGCGGCTGGCCACTCCCCCGCTAGACTGCGCGCCAACGAAGAAACGTCGTCCTCGGACAACTTCGCCACGCGTTCACCGGCAGAGCCCGGCGCCTGGCGCGCGCGGCCGACGCGAGAACGACATCGCATTCCTTGTCGGAGCGGTACGTCAGCACCCCACTGAAGTCGCAGTACCCAGCCAAATTCACAGTCGCAGGCGGGACGCTAAAGGGCAAGCCGCGCCCGTGGACAACCCCTTGTACGCGTGATCGGCCAACTCCTCAGCGTCGCCCAGCGGCCCCAGGTGGGCGGCGCTCGCGCCGCCCACTAGCAGCAGCGCCCGGCTCGTGCAGACGCGGCCCTCTCGAACTATGTCCTTGGACTGCCAAGACAGCGAGCAGGCCCTCGACGACGCGGCCCGCCAGCACTGGGAGCACGGCATCCGCTGTCACCGTCGAGAGGCCGCGGCGCAGACGCGCAGTCGTTGGCGACGCAATTGCGTTGAACAACGCGACGCCCAACTCCGCGACGTGGCGCTCCGGCGCCGAATTCTCGCTCCGAAGGGCGCCGCGAACGTTCAACCGCTCCTTCGCGCCTGTCGGCGACTGGGCGCAGAGCCGCGAGGCCGCCTCTGCCGCGGCGCTGCGTCCATCCACGGAGCAAGGGGGCGGCGCGCGGCGCGACCGAGCACGTCCCGCCCGCCCTCCAGCGCCGCCCCGAAGACGGCAGCTCTTCGGGAAGAGGCGACCACCCCGCGCGCGCGCGCCCAGCTCAGGGGGGAACGTCGGCTTGGAATCGGCGAGCCGTCGCCGACCTGGAATCGGCGAGGCATCGCCGATAGGTTGGCGATAGGCCCCCGATAGCGATGCCGCACGCTCTTGGGGCAGGGAGGGTGGGCCATCGGGCCCATCGGCCATCGGGTATCAGTGGGTGATTGGGGGTCGATGCGTCCACTGGCAGGTGCCCGCCCAGACAGCAGGCTGGACCCTTTGCGCGCGAAGGCCGCCGCTCTCGCGGCGCTGGACCGGGCGCCAGGGTCTCGCCGCCTCCGTGGGCGCTGCCCTGCCCGCCGCCGCTCTCGAGGGGCTCCCTCCTCGTTCTCGTCATCGTCCTCCTCCTCCTCCCAATCCTCCTTTTCTTCACTCCCTGTCTTGACGTTCGGAAAACATGAACGACGAGGCCGTTGCGTCATAACCTCCACCCCACCACCCCCGCCCCCTCCCCCTCCTCCTCCTCCTCCTCCTCCTCCTCCTCCTCCCCCTCCTCCTCCTCCTCCTCCTTCTCTTCCTCCTCCTCCTCCTCCTCCTCCTCCTCCTCCTCCTCCTCCTCCTCCTCCTCCTCCATTCCATTTTCCTTATTAATGACGCCTCCCTGTCGCACCCTGGAGCGGGTCGAAAGAGCGGGCGGGGCGTTTCGCCTGAGACTTCCTCATCACTTACGACCCTGAAGCTTCGGAGCCGTCAGCAGGTTCACAAAATGACGGCGGGTCGCCTCCAAGATGTGGCTCTCGCCTCAGCGCCGCGCAGATCCTCTCACAAATTTACAAGAGCTTCAACGGTTCAGAGCGAGTCGTTTTTTACATGTGGCTATAATCATAGTGTCGCGCACCTTTAACACAGTGCAGAAGTTTCACGTATTGAGGGCGGGTGGTTTTCAAAATGTTGCGTTCGCCGTGGCGCCGCGCACGCTCCTTAAACAAATGCACGAGCTTCGCGGATTGAGGGCGGGTCGTTTTCAATATGTCGTTCTCGCTTCAGCGCCGCGCACATTCGTTTGAACAAGTTGCGCGAGCTTCACGCACTGATGGCGGTTCCTTTTCACACTGTGGCTCTCGCCCTCGGGCCGCGCGCATTCGTATTACACATTTGTAAGCATTCCCTGAAATCCCATGGCCAACGTGCCAGAAATGGTATTCTAGAATGGTTCAGGATTGTGAGGGCGAACACATTACGTTGATTCGCGGTGTTGAAACCGCAGGAACGGTGTTCTGGCATCAAGACGCAATCATGTTCATTCGTGGCGTTGGATTTCCGAGAGCTGTGTTTTGGCACGCTTCCGGATCTTCAAACGGTTGTCCCCCAACGAGGCACTTTTCTGTAGACATGAGCCTTTGTATAGGCCTATGAGAAGGGAGCTTGGACGGAGGGTTCATTCCAACATCGTTGATGAGGCTTGCGTTTGCACTCGTCCTCCCCGTCGTCGTCGTCCTCCTCCTCCTCCTCAACCTCCTTTGGGGAACGAAAAATGACATAAGCATAAAAACTCAAAGGTCTGCACGGATTTCTTGGATCCGCTCTGGACCCCTCCCTGGCGCGCGGAGCGCGCCAGGGGCGGCGCCGCAGGCGCCGCCAGGGGGCCCAGCGCCGATCCGAGAAATCCGCGCGGACCTCCGAGCCTTCATGTTTACGTCATTCTTCGTTTCCCTATCGATGAGGCTTGGGTTTCACCTGGTCCTCCTCCTCCTCGTCCTCCTCCTCCTCCACCTCCTCCTCCTCGCCGCCCCTCCGCGGCCTATCCTCCGCCAGCGTTGACCATGGCCTCCCCTCCTCGCCGCCCCGCGGGTGGCCGCCGGCGCGCGCGGGCCTCCTGGCTCCCGTCCGGCGAGGGCAGCCCCACGACGCCGGGGCTTGGCACCTGCAGCACGCGGTACTCCTCAGGGAGGAGAACTGAAGAGGAGGAGGAGGAGGAGGAGGAGGGAGGGAGGAGGAGGAGGAGGAGGAGGAGGGAGGAGGAGGAGGAGGAGCAAGAGGAGGAGGAGGAGGAAGAGGAGCAGGAGCCACCAACCACCAAGAGGTTGAGGCGCGTAAGTGGCAGCTCGCTGACAGGCCACGAGATCGGTAACCGATGTTTCATAATTCCTCTCTCATTACCCCTCCCTACATCCTGATACCTATTACATCCCATCCTATGCCTTCATCGAACACATTCTCCTGTATGGAAAATGGTCAACAATACCTCAACGACCGCGACCACCACCAGCAATCCAACTCGGCATACGCGTGACAGTGAACGACGCGCTGCAGCAAGCGTACCACTACGGGTTGCATCAGCACGCACGCAAGTTAACTCGCCTAACACATCCAGCACGAGCTCCACTCAACGCGACGACTACTCGATCAACTACACAACGCACAACAACCTCACTACACAATATCCGGCTATGCGCGAATCTCCCATGCCAAAGGTAAAAGCAAAGGCAACACGCAAGCACCAACAGCAACAACAGCAGCTGCGGCAAGCGCAATGGACCCGCCTTCCAGCAACAACAAGGGAACCCATCACACCAACAATAACAATACATAGGCACTGCCTGTACAGCACAACACGGACCAGAACACCAGCAGTACTACAACGACACATACGATCAGCAAGACCGTACACACCACAACTCGATTTCTGGGACTTCAACACAACAAATCAACGTGACGGTTGTGTCCTGGCAGTCCTAAATCGCGCCAGCACACCGCTCTTGCACCTCAGCCCAAAAAAGCCCTTGAAACGAATGCGCGCGGCGATACGGCGAGAGCCACAATTTAAGAAAGGAACCGCCCTTCATCCTTGAGGCTGGTGTAAGCTTTTCCAAAGAGTGCGCGGCGCTACACAGCGAGAGCCACATTTTGAAAACCACCCGCCCTCCATCCTTGAATCGAATTGCAAGCTTTCAAAACGAATGCGCGCGGCGCTAAACAGCGGGGACAAGATTTTGAAAACCACCACCCAACATCCTTCACAGGGCTACACGCCTCTGGCGCTAAAAAGCGAGAGCCGCATTTTGAACACCACCCGCCTTACATCCTTGAAACTATTGCAACCATCGAACTTCAAGATCGCAAACGTTGAAGAAACCTCGGGCGAAACGCCTGGCCCGCCCTCTACCGACACGTCTGGGGGTGCGACAGAGAGGAGTTATTACTAAGGGAAAGGGATGAAGGACAAGGGGAAGGAGGAGGAGAAGGAGAGGAGGAGGAGCGAACGAGCCCCTGGGAGAGGCGCGTCGATCTATAATGGGCGTGCGCCGCCGTGCGCGCTCGGGCCAAGCCTCAGGGCGAGCCGCGAAGCCTGCATGTAGTTCTTGTGAGTGATGTAGGGGTTGTCGACGTTGTTGTCGATCTTGGTCGAGTGGTAAAATCGGTAGACCACTGCAAGCCGTACGAGCACGTGGTCAATCCTGTCATGGTCAGCCCCGAGCGGGTCGAAATTGATATCATGAAGGCCAAGCCTGGCAAGTACACATTTGTGAAGACGTCCACGTGGCAATGCGGCATGGTGCCACAAGCGCTTGCAGACCAGGTAGTGGCTGAGGGCGCCGGGGTGAAACTTTGGGTTGCAGCCAAGAACACAACCACGAAGGCCAGGTTGAACATGCATGCGGTATGACGTGGCCCACCCGCCCGAAAGCGTCTTCATCACAGGCCAGAAGCGCGAAGGCGGCAACTCGGCGATCTTCGGGCGGATGCGGTTCCACGCGGTCTTCATGTTGTATGGTAACTGGATGAGGGAGGTCAAGTCGTTGTCGTCCGCGTACGCGTTGGTGAGGTCATCGGTGATCAATGGAGTGGAGTCCGAGTCATTGTTTTGGAAATCGGCGTCGTGGATCCAGCGGCGCCGAGCATGGTGTTCAGCAGCTGCACGCTCGAACCTCTGCTGTAATTCGGCGGCGCGGGGAGGGTTGAACGCGGCGGAGGTCTGAAGTCTGGGTGCCGATGTCGATTGCCATGCCTGCGTACAGATACGTTCAGCACGCCCACGGAGCTGAGCATCAGTTTGGCCACGGAAGAGAACTTCAAGACCATCGCGTCGCAGTAGACGAAGAATAAATGTTTCGCACCATTCATGCCAATCGTCGACGTCCCATTCATGTAGTGGTAGGGCGAGGTAAATCGAGGGAAGCCAATCGGAGGCCCAGTGCTGCAGGCATTCCGCGACGGTCTCGAGCTCGTTGGCTGCGTTGCACATGTCGTGGTCATCATCATCAGGCGTGTTGGGAACTTGTAGATGAAGGGGTGGAAATCGTCGGAGGCGTCGTGAGTCGGAGTTGGCCGCAAGCGGCGCGGACGGGAGGGTGGGGAACCACGCCCGAAGGCGGGCGGCGATGGTGGCGTCGAAGGAGTCCTCGTAGAGCACGCGCTGCAACGTGATCATGTAAGTGGTCTGCGGCGATTTCTTTGGAGGATCATCATCAGCACGGCGAAGTTTGTCCATGACCCGAAGAGCGGCTGCGCGGGCGAGTTCATGGGCGTGGCGTAGCTGACGGTGAGCCAGATGATCGTGACGGCGGCTGCGCTTGATGGTCTTGAAGATGGTGCCCTTGTGGGTGGAGTAGTTGTCGCCAAACTTGGCCGCCCGCAGATGTTGCGCGATCGAGGTAGCGGAGGACCAGCATGGCGCGGTCCAAAGTCCCTGGACAACCCGGACGAGAGGAATCTGGTCGAGTGCAGCAAGATGGTGACATTCGAGAAGCTGGGGCCAGACGTTGATGGTGGAAGTAGCAGAGCGCCACAACGTGGCGGCCAGTAGGACTTCGACACCCGTGGGGATGGCGCAGCCCGCCCAGTTCGTCATGCCAAGGATGTCAAGCTTGGTGGATGCTGAAGGAGCAGATCTGATAACTTTATGAAGAGCATGCATTTCTTTGGGAAGAACGAGTTCTGGAGCAGGGAATAGTTGTCCAACGTAAGTGAGGCAAGTGATCGCGGAGGAGTTGTACAGCGAAACGTTCAGCTGGATGGCCGCGGAGGCGTCGCCCAATATCTGAGTACGATGGTACCACTTGGCCGCGGGTGCTGCCCATTGAGCTCGATCACCCGCACAGGGGCCGATGTAGACTCCGAGGTACTTGGCCTTGCCGTCGATCTTGAACTGGGACCAGGCGGGGTTGATCGTCCTGAGCGCGTCGCGCATGGCGTCGTCAACGTCTTCGATGCGGTTGGTCCATACAGGGACGAGCACGCACTTCCGAGGTTGTAGCATCAGCCCTGCGAAGGATTGGGCCGCATCGGTATGCGGTAGGATGCCTTGCATGTCACGCAAGTGTGCTAAGACGCAACCAATGTCATCTGCACAAGCACTGGCCATGCCACGGCCAATCTGATGAAAGTGACGTTGAATTCCATGTAGGATGGGGTCGGACACCAGGGCCCAGATGGTGTCACTGAGCGGGCAGCCCTGGGCTACTCCGCTGGATGCAACGAGTAGAGGTCGACGTGTGCCTCCCAGCTCGAGGAAGGCGATGGGCGAGGCGTAGAAGGACTGGAGGAGGCGACGGACTCGTCCATCAATCCCCCATCTGCGAATCACTTCCCATAACCAGGCGTGAAGCAAGCTTGGGAAGGCGGCTGCGATGTCCATGCTTAGGAAGCAGGGCATGTGCTCGTTGGCGTTGTCCATGGTGCTGTAGATGCGGCTGTACGTGCCGGCTTCGACTATGTTGTTGAGGAACTGGCGGCCAGGAACAAAGCCTCGTTGGATACTCGACACTTGCTTGACTATCGGATGTAGCTTGCGGCTGATGGCTGAGGCGGCAATCTTAACGTCAGTGTTCTTCATCGCGAGGGGGCGGAGTTGGTCAGGCGACCGAAAGCATTCTGCATGACCAGCAGGCGCGTCACCTTTTGGTAACATGGCGAGTAGGGCGTGGTTCCCATCATGCGGGATAATGTTGTTGGCCGAGATGTTAGCCACGAGTTCTTCCAAGATCTCGAAACTGTAAGGAGTGGAAGCCCAAGCTTTGTACGGAAGGCCGTCTGGACCTGCGGCAGAGTCATGTGCTCGTTTTGCTGCTTCTTGAAGTTCTTCAACGTTGGGGAGTTCCAGCGCAACAGAGTCACGCTGGGGGAAGACGGTGTCCAGGTAGGCGCTCATGTTGGCAATGTTAATTGGCTTGTCTGCGAAGATCGGGCCCCAGTGCGCAAGTATGGCGTCGTGCATGTCCGATGGCGTCTCGGCGATGATGGAAGAATCGCCCTGCGAGATTCGGATACCAGCGAGCACCAAACGCTTGGAGAAAGGTTTCCAGAGCTCCCCCAGTCTGCAAGTAACACTAGCACGTTTCCGCCACCTGTCTCCTTGTTGACGCTGTAGACGTTGATAAGCATCACGGGCACGTGCGGCGGCGAGGGCGCGACGTTCTTCAGCGACTGCAGCATGGGCTTCAGCAGCGGCATCGGCGAAGGCGTTGGCGTTGCAAAGGCAGACCTTGCTTGAGGTGATGTCGGAAGAGTTGTCAATGATGATCTGTAGGTGCTTGGAGCCCAGGTGGGTGGTGTCGATGAGGGGGCGCTCCAGCTTGATGTCCTGGAACCAGACCGCGCGGGAGATGCTCCTCATGGTCATCGAGTTGACTTCCTTGGAGATCGATAGGTGGTCGCGTGCCAGGACATCAGGCGGCAGTCGCGCAAGAGCATCTCGCGTGGCCTTCGCGGCGTTCGTCATGTTGGCCTTCAGCGTGCGCCACTTGATGATGGGCGTGAGCGAATCGTACTCGGCGTCGGCGGTGAGCTTGTCGATGTAGAACTTGTAGAAATCTGGGTTGAAGAGGAAGGCGGGGATGCCTCGCTCAGAGTGGGGCCGTTGGACACGGGGGCGAAATCGGACGTGAAGGAGTTTATGGTCACTGGCGGGGATCCCTCTTCGTTCGAGAGGTGAGTCGTCGGCCACCATGATCGTCTCAACGTGGGTGAGATTATGAGCTTGGAAGGAGGTGAAGAAGCGGTCAATGCTTGACTCGGTGTTGTTCGCGTAGCAGCGGTGGGTGGTGGACGGGGTGCAAATCTCGACCAGCGGGCGGAAGAGCTGCTTCCAGAATGCGGGCTGGAATTGGTATCGTTCGTGAGCAGGCACTTCGACAGGACGTAATAGACTGCGGGCAGGTAGTTCGGAGATGTTGAAATCGCCGAGCATGAAGAACATAACATGTTCAGGGTCGCTGCTTGCTTCGCTTAGTGCCACTTGCCACGTGGCCTTGATCCGTCTTCGATCGTCAGCAGTAAGATCATGGTTGTGAATGTTGAGGTAGATATGGAGGTACTTCAGGCTGGGGTCGCGGATACGCAGTTCGGCGACTCGACCAGGGATGATCGCGGTGAAGTTGATCAACGGCATGGCGTCGTCCTGGTCGCCGAGAGGGAGGAACTTAGGGATGAGGAAGGCGACGCCGCCCGCCGCATTGGAGTCGGGGATGCCGCTGTGGTAGACGTCGTACTTGGCACCCGTGGAGTTGATGAGGGTGTGAATCATCTGCGATGTGCCGTGGGTCTCCTGAATGGCAATGAGGGACTGCTTGGCGAGGTAGGGCTTGAGGATGGAGAGTTTGGCATCGCGCTTGACGATGTTCGAATGCACCAGTGCTTGAGCGTTCCAGCTGACCACCGAGCATTCGGCCAAAGACGATGTGGTAGTCGCGCTCCAAGGGGTCCATTTGCTGTTAAATCCACGACACTGACGTGGTTGCATCCGCAAAGGCAGCGGCAAGGGCGTCGGCGCATGAAGTACGCATCGCAGATGTAAGGCCGACACCTTCAGCAGCGTCAGACCATTGGATCTTGGTCGCCATCTCAGGGCGGGAGCCCACCTGGATGCGGACGATGGGCACATTGTCGATGGAGAGGTAGCCGTCAGTGCGGTGGATATTGGGGTTGAGGTCCTGCTTGGCATTGTTGATGATCCTTGCAAGCTTCTTGAGCTGGATCTCCTGCCTGACGAGCTAGGGGCTCTTGTCCGCGCTGACGTAGCATGGAGCACCGTGAGAAAGTACGCCATTCTCGACCAATGCGAAGGTGATGATGGAGCGCTTGGGCGCGTGGTACTGCGACGGCATCGGCTCCGAGAACAGTGATGGAGACCCGCTTGGCAGGAGCGGAGTTGTTGTAGCGGACCATGGATACGTCGATGTTGGCCGCCGAAAACCATTCGCCGATGGCTGACTTGAGAGAAGCTTGTGTGATGTCCACAGTGGAAGCAATCCAGAAGGTGCCGATGTGTGGAGCCCTGTCCCACGAGCCAATGTTGCTGATGTCGAGCGAGGGAACTTGGGCTTCAGCCTGAGCAATGGCAGTTTTGATCTTGTCCACCGAGTCGTTGAGGTTCTTGGACTCCACTTCGGAGGCGGAGACGCGTTGCTTGAGGGAGACGATGTCGTTCTCGACGTGGTCTTGGCGCTCGGTGAGATTGGCCGTGATGTTGGTGATGTGCGAGATGAAGCTGGCTTGAGACGATGCGGCGACTTTCTCTGCGGTGGCCTTGAACTGTTCGGCTGCATCAGCGACCTGAATGGCCAAGTGCTTCTCGATCTCGGAGCGGAATAGTTCAAGTCTTTCCTTTTGCGCAGCGTCTTGCCATGGATCTTTGTTGTTCCGAGGACTCCGTTCACGTCGATCACGTATGGTGGCAAGGTCGCACGTCTCGGGCATGTTGAGAGAACCTCGCAGAACGCTGAGTCTGGCTTCTCGACCTTCAATATGGATGTGGCCGCGGCACCACAGGCAGACAATCCCGCGTGAATATGTAAAAGGAGCAGAAAAAAAACACTCCTGAGCTGGCCCTGGAACAAGGGTATGCCATGAAAGCCTCTTGGCGCTGTGCCAAGCAACATTGGGACCTTGAGCCAAAATGGCTACGGAAGGAGAGGAGGAGGAGGAGGAGGAGGAGGAGGAGGAGGGGGAAAAGGAGGAGGAGGAGGTTTGAGGAGGAGTGTGCGGCGGTGACTTGAACACTTTTCCTGTTCGTGGGTCGGGGGGCCCTTGTGGCCACGGGTGGACGCAGCTCGAAGAAGTGGTCAGGACGTTCAATGCTCCCCGACGCCCCACTCGATCGCGTTTTGGCCTCCCCGTGTCCTCCCTCGGCCCGCTCCACAGCAGAGCTCGGCTGGGCTGGCACACCCGAAGCAGGCACGGCATCGATCGGGGCGGCACCCAGAGAACAGACGCTGCCCGCCATGGTGCAGATGCCGCTGGCGAGTCCCGGCGCGTGTGCGCTTGCAACGGTTCCGTCCACTTTTTTCACGTTGCTCCCATCGTACTTAAGGACCACATCCCGGAAATAATTTCGGGCACCCAGAAAAGTATCGAAACAGCGTCGGACGAGTACTGTCTCCAAGGGTCCGACACCAACACCCTCCAGTTTCGGTACTTTCTTGGTGCTCGAAGTTCTTCCTGATGATCAGCGCTAAAGTCGGTTGGAACATCATAATACTTGTTTCTCTTTGCTCCACGCTTGCGGCCTCGTCTCGCTCGGGGGGGGCGGCGGTGCGAGGACGGCCCTGCGGTGGGGTCGCCTGCGGACTCCTTGGCTCGAATTGGTCACCAGTCGGTCGCTTGCGCTGTCTCCCCCTGGGCTCTTCCTCTGTCTTCGCCGCCACTGCGCTGACACATGGACGGCGGCTGCTGTTGAGCAGACGCCGCTGAACGGACCACGCGAGCCTCGGAACCCACAGCGAGCACGATTCGAAATGAGCAGACATTGCTGTCAGTATCGTCCCCACTCGTTCGTTTCTTTCGACAGAGCGCAAGCCATGGCCCCCCCTGATAAATCCATGAGCGAAGGCCAGATGGGAAAAGAGCGCACTCGCCAGCCACCGCAGGCCCACCTCAAGCGCCAAACGCCTCGGCTTCGAACGCAGGCGCGAGCCCCTGCACTAGCGCCCCTTCGTCCACCAGTCGAGTCGTCCACACCTCGGCCTCGGCCTCCTCGATCCGCAGGAGAGCCCAGAATCGAATCGATAAGTCGGACCAGCGATCGAAACGAATCGGATCGGAGGAAATCGGCAGACGAATCGAGAAAAGTCGAATCGGCGGAAATCGGCAGGCTAGTATGCCTCCAATAGGGAATCGGAACCCGAATCGAAATCCCAAGTCGAATCGAATCGGAATCGGAATCCATCGACATCGAATCGAATCGAATCGGAGGAATTGAGATAAGCCCTGCGATCCGTCAGCTGCAGGGGCGCGCCGGCGAAAACAAGACGGCCACAGGCGACGGAGGGCGGCGAGGCGGACCGCTACACGCCTGACGACGTACCGAGCACCGAGAGCTCGCCTGCGAGCCTGATGCAGACGACGGCGGCAGAAAGAAACCCAAATCGGGCAGATGCAAGTCGGGAATTTCTCAGACTGTATCGGGCGCCGTGGACGATCCAGAGAGCTCCAGAACGCTGCGGGAGCGCTGCGGAAAACTCAGGAGCGATCTCTCTTTTCCTGCCAGCCTGCCGAACCAATTCGGACCCCCCTCGATGGGTGGCAAAACCCAAGCAAATCTGGACTCGGGCTGGGCGGGAATTGGCAGGCGGCGTGCTCCCCCTCCCCGTGTCGGTTAACATTGCTGCGCCGTCCTTGCCCAGCATCCCCTCCATCAGATCTCGCCACTCGTAGTTGATGTGGTCGTAGGAGTTCTCGAGGGCGGAGGCATTGCGAGTGAGGGCGACGACGTCACCTAGGAATTGGCGCGGCACCTTTTTGCCCCACGTGCTCTGCCAAGTGCAACTCAACAGAACCTGGACAGAAGAACTGCCCTCGTGCCCTCTCGGGCCCGCGAGTGCCCCCTCCCGGCCCCTCTCTCGCTGGGCCTGGGCTTCCCCTGGAGCCAGCTGCGCATCCCCGGGTCGGCTTCTGACGGCCAGTCGGGCTGGGGACGGAGCCCCGAAGAAAACACGCTCGGGACCTCTCTTACCTCAGTCGAAAAACGGTCAACAACACCACACAGTTCTGTACATACATACACACATACACGCACATACATACATACATACATACATACAGTCAGACATCCATACACAAATACAAACATACGTGCACACACATACATACATACATACATACATACATACACACATACATACATACATACATACATACATACATACATACACACATACATACATACATACATACATACATACATACATACATACATCCATACATACATACATACATTACATACATTACATACATTACATACATTACATACATTACACACATACATTGCATACGTTACATACATACATACATACATACATACATGCATACATACAGTTATACATACACATAAACATATATACACACATACATACATACACACATACATACACACATACGTACATACAAGCAAATTAACAGACTAACACAACCACACATACACATATACACACATTCATACATGCCGACATGCATACATGCATACATCAATGTATACATATATGCATACGTATATGCATGTATGTATGCATGGATGGATGCATGCATGCATGCAGACACGCATACACACAAACATAACCACACACATGCATTCATACATACATGCATGCATACATACATGCGTGCATGCATGCATACATGCATATGTACACACGTACATGTATGCATACATGCATACCTACCGAAAGGTATGTTTATGAAGTTCGCTGTTGTTCTTCAACTGCTTCTCCAAGGCGGCAACAATGCGGACGCCCGAAATGGGTACGAAACAAATTAGCACGATGCCCAACGTCACAGGTTGTCCAAAACCGGCAGCGGCCGCTGTCGGGCAGGCGGCCTGCTGTCTCGAATGGACACGGCCCGCGGCGTCGCCGAATACAAACTTTCTTCAAAATGGGCAGGAACTGCTGTCCGTCTTTTGTCCCCGTTCTTGCACCCAGATCGGTCGCACCGATCGAAGGCGACGATAGGGGCGAATAGCCCAGGGGCGGGCATTACGCGCATCCCTCTGGGAGCCTCGACGAAGACATGGACCATCGGCGCCCCTGGATACATGTAGTGCTCGCCCCTGGGCCATTCGCCCCCGTCGTCGCCTCCGAACAAAGCAGGGGATGTGAGCGAGAGCGATCAGCGGGCGCCTATCACGAAGTGCGGCTCGTCGGGGCTGGCGCCGAGGAAGGCAGCGGCGGCAGCGCGAGCCTCGGCTGGATCCACCACCCCGCCGTCGTCACCGACGTCGTCGTCGGCTTCGTCGTCGTCGTCCACGCCGCTTGGGGAGCCAAGCTGGGCCCTCTTCCTCCCCCATGCCCTTCGTCTTCGTCGTCAGGTCATCCTGCTGCTGCTCCTCGCCGTCGCCCTCGTCGTCGTCGTCCCCCTCCTCATCCTGCTGCTGCTCCTCGCCGCCGCCCTCTTCGTCGTCGTCCTCGTTCTCCTTCCCCTCCTCCTCCTCGTCATTCTGCCTCCTCGCCCTGGACACGGAAGATGAGGAAAACTACGCTCAATGCAAGCCAACCATGCCCACAACAAACCTAAAACCTGCGTTTTCGGGTGGCATCATCCACCGCTGTGCCGTGAGTCACTGAAGGAAGCGCCATGGCGTCTTCAGCAACTCCCAACCCCCATCGTTGAATTTCGAAAACGCTCCCGAAGAGGCCTAGAGCCCAAATTGCCGGATTTCTTGTGGTTGCTCGCCTTCCGAGAGCAACGTTGGAGCTCGTGGGAGTCCTCTGGCGGAGGGAAGATGGCGAGCATGCCGCCGCCCTTCGTAAACTCACTCCACGCATGAAGTAAGCTGCGCGGCGGTTTCGGCGGCCGTGCGCCACCACAGCATTGACGGCAGCATACATTTTCTCCAGCTCAAACACGCCACCAGCAACACGCCTCCAAGAATTGGTCGCCAAAAAAATCCGGGCACAAAGAACTGGCGTGACCAAGGGCAACCGTCGACACGAATCTATCCAGGAAGCCCGAAGGCCCAAGCAGGAGGGGCACGGAACGCGAGGTAATAAGCAACGCCGGGGAGGAAAGGCCAGGATCTTGTGTGTGCCGACATAACGGTCTGGCCGACCATTCATAAAATCATGCCTCTCGCAGCGGCAACCAAACGAAGGAAGCAGAGTCCGACTTCACGCAGGGACAACGCAGCATCGGGGATAACAGGAAAGACGTCCAGATCCTAACCCCGCGAGGGGGAGAAGAGCAGGGGAGGAGAGCGTAAAGGATCGGAAAGGGAGGGAAAGACGACACTCGCCAGATCGCAGCGGATTCCTGAGGACATCCATCGGGTTCCTTAGGAAATCCATTGGGATCCATGGGAAGTCCATAGTACTCCCAGGGACATCCGTAGGACTCCTAAGGCAATCGATCGGAATCCTTAGGAACCCTTGCTATTCAACATGAGAAGAGAGCGACTTCGATTCGCAACTTTTGCCTGCGATAATGAAGTTCGGCATTGCCACCTCTCCCCTGACCAAACCTGTATTGGCCCGGGATAGTCAACTCTCAGTGCTGACAAGGGGGGGTAATGCTTATCCGGAGGTGGCGGTTAATACAATTCGGGACCACACGATTCGTACTTTCCCTGGTGGTAATAAAGTTCGGCTTCGTCGCTCCGCCCGCCTATCAAAAAGAAGTATCCCATGGATAACCATGACTCAGGGGTGAAGGGGGGATGCTTTGTTATCGCGGGCATGCGGTTATTGCACCAGCGTCATCAAAATCTCAAAGACAATATGTCGGTACCCGGCGAGCCGTGCAGCGCCAGACCGCACGCCATGCGACTCGACCGTATGGTCGACGTCAGCTTCGCGCAACTGCTCTCCATCATACTGCCGAGAGTCTTGCTACGCGGTGCACGCCCGCAGTGACCGGCCCCGCACTTCCCTCGCTCCACACGTGGGTGTCACGATCCTGTCGCTGCAATGCGTCCTGATGGTCAGGGCCATGTTGAGAGAGGCCGTTGGACTATTCCACCACCTGGTTAACAAGATCTTGTCGTCATACCTGAGGAGCACGTATGTTGGCCTCGGCGTCGCAACTGGAGTTCGCATTGACGTCCGTACTGGTGCATTTGCTGCTGTCGGCGCTGGCGCCGGTGCTGGCTGGCGTTGGTGCTGGCATCGGTGCGGGCGTCGGCGTTGGCGTCGAAGCTGGTGGAGGCGCTGGCGCCAGAATTGGAGACGTCTCGGCTGTCGATGTTGCCGTCGGAGCCAGAATCGTTGCTGGTACTGGTGATTGCGTCGGTGATGGTGCCAGGGCTGGAAGCATTGCACGCGTTGGGAATGGTGCCAGTATTGTGGTACATCCCGTGCCAGTCCGCCTCAAGGCTCCCCTCCGACGTAGGTTCCCGGATGCAGCTCGTGTTTGAAGGCCACAGTGTCACTGCCACTGATGGCGTGCATGCTCGCCGATTTTTCCGACGGAGAGCAAATGGTGAAGCCGTGGGAGAAAATTTACTAAAGGTGTGCAACTGCACACACCATCGGTATGAGACCCAAGGTCAATATTTGAGCAAGTAAGGGGACAGGGCAGAGACGCAGGAAACCAGGCGAGATTCGGCATTCATGTCCGTGTTTTTTTTCAAGGCGAGCGCCCCTGATTCGGCATCCATGTCCGTTGGGTCGCGAATCGTGGCGACACCACAGCAGCGATCTGAATGGTTGGGTCTGGAGGATCGGCACAGGTATATCCTACGGTGGTGGTTGTGCGACGCTGTATGCATGGCTATTCGTTGTTATGTCGAGCCGGCATGAGTAGCGACAATGGTAATGGACTCGGACAGGGAATGGTCAACCAAAGGTCTGCGTATGTTGTGGAGCAGCAGGGGCGGACGGCTCCCCGCGAAACTACCTAGGGCGTGGTGCGGGGAATGCCAGCCCATCCTCGAGTGACGCTGCATTCGCGGTGCTGGCAGTGGGGACGGTAGTGGCAGTGGGAGTGGAACGCGGTGGCAGTAGCGGTGGCCATGGTCGTAGTCCTGGTTGCAGTGGTGGTGGGAGGGGCACTGTTAGTGGTATTGGCAGTGCCAGGTAGTGATGGTAGTTCTACATAGCGCACCTGGATGTCCAGGGCGCGACGTTGCTGCTGCCACGATTCCCCGTTGTGCTGCTAGGCGCCGAAGGGCCGCGCCGCGAACTGGGCGCGCCTCGACTCTCGTCGACCTCGCGGATGCCTGACTCGTGCTGCTGCCGCTGCTGGCCCCTTTCGATCGACCAGGTACGGTTCGTGCGGCGTCGGCGCGCGCAAAGGTTTTTGACACTGCGTAGATTCATTCAACCTTGAATCGATCATGGCCTCGACGGTTCGGGTCCAACGGCGTTGCCGTGTCGGTCGGTGCTTCCGAGTCGCAAAATTCAACCTCGAACGCCTGCGCTGGCGTCGCCAGTGCGCCAACGCCGCACGAACATACCGTACCGAGGTGTTGGACGCCACCGTGCAATGGGAGAGCAGGAGACGAGGAGAGGCGACCGTGAAGGGATGATGTACAGTGGGGGCCTGACCACAATAAACCTTCCACAAGAAACCCAAGCCTGAGACCCCAGGAAGTCGATTGATGATTGATTTTTGGTGCGAGAGCGTCACTCGCTCCATCGCAAAACCATCGAACCCCAACAAACCCAGGGCCCCCTGGAGGTAAGCAGGGTGTTTCTTGGCATGGGCTCCCACTGTACGACGCGGGCAGTACAAGACAACGCCACAGGTGACGTCGGATGACTGGACCCCGTCCTGCTGCATACCAGCCCGAAGGTCGATGTTGTTTTGGTTGGCACCTTGGTGGCGCTCATGCCACACCGTTGGGTAGCGACGTTGTCCAGACGTCATTGCGGTGAGCGCCGAAATCGGGCCCTTTGTGGTCCACCGTGTCAATCGCCGTGACGGGTAACCTGGCGGGGTCAGCCGTAACGTGTCAGAGCCCACCTGCATAATACTGATGCCCACGTTCCGTCGTAGTGAACAGCAGGGTAGATAGCATTCGATGCCAATGTTCCCGGGTAGCTCCTTGAAAAAGCTGAAAAGGGGTTTAGAGAAGAAGCCGACAGGCAGGACTAGGCCAGCTTCCTCTCCACGGCTGCCGGTCAGGAATCCTCGTAGCAGGCTTGTGGAACTTGCAGCGTGTCCCAGAAGCGTTTTCCTGTTCGTCCCCAGTGCGATTGCTGCAAGCGTTTGCGCAGCTCCAAGGCAGCGCTGCCTAGGCTCGCGCGCAGCGCCTAGGCAGCTCCTAGGCGCATAGGCGCAGTGCCTAGGCACCTAGGCGCTGGGCACCATGGTAGCTCTCTCTGTAGTGCTGAACGGCGACGTGGTCCTCGACTCCGTCATGGGGGGCAGCGCTGGGACATCTGCGTGATGCTGGGCTGCTTCGTGGTGGTCGGGCATCGCTCGATGCTGTAGTACTGGTCTGCGACGTCCAAGGCCGCGCTAACGGGTGTGTTGGTTAACGGCGACGTTGGGAATCAGATTTTTGTGACACCGAGCTCGCGCAGAACAAATTGTAGGACGTCTCGAACCACACATTCCTACACTTCAAATGTGCGAATGTATCGAGCAACATCGACGCAACGAGTTGTAGGAAAACACGAACCACACGTTCCTACAAGTGATTTGGCCACGAACCACGCCTTCCGACAACTGGATGTCCTACTTCGCCGTTAGCTAACACACCGTTAGCGCGTCCACGGGACGTGTTGTGGACACCATGGTAGCGCGCAGTTCCGTATCGATGCACAGCAGCTCGGTGTCCAGCTCCGTCGTGGTGGACACCGTGGGGTGGCTTGACGCCGCCGTCGGAGCTGAGGCCAGACCCAGCGTCCGCACTGCGCAGTCGGAGCTGGGATGGGAGGCAAAGTCGAAGCTGGTGCCAGAACCGGAGTCGGAAATGGAGCAGGGTGTGCGCGTTTTCGTATTCGGCGTTTCGAGGCGGAAGGGGGGGAGGGGGGGGGGATCTGGCTCCGGACCTCTGCTTCGTGCAACTGTTTGCGACAGTGCGTCTTATCAGGGGAGACTCCACCTGCTCGAAACAAGCGCCAAAAACAGGCAAGAGCTAAGGCCGGCGTCGGAAATGGAGGCGAGGTCGAAGTCGGAAATGGAGCATGAGCTACAGTCGGAGCCGTTGCAAGAGTCGGCGATGAAGTCGATGCTGGGGTCGGCGTCAGAGGAGGATCCAAAGCTGGAATCGGAGCTGGAGACGCGGTTGCTCGACACGGGAAGATCCATCGGCCCGACGAAACAATCCATGCCGCCATCCAGCAGCGGGGATAAACGCATGGGCAGGTATGAAACAAACAACGCCAACAGACTGGCACCACCCAGGCAGAAGTCCTCCGAATAGCCAAGCGGGCGTCGGTGCCGTGCCGCCGACCACGGTCATGCTGTGCGGCATTGTGGTGATGATGAAGATGACGACGACGACGATGATGGTGATGATGATGATACGATGATGATGACGATGGGGATGGTGATGAGGATGAGGGCGAGGATGAGGATGATGATAAAGATGATGATGAACAAGACGATGGCGATGATGATGATGGTGATGATGATGATAATGATGACGGCGATGATGATGATGATGATGATGATGATGATGATGATGATGATGATTGAGATGATGATGATGATGATGATGATGATGATGATGATGATGATGATGATGATGATGATGATGATGATGATGATGATGATGATGATGATGATGCGGCGTGTTGTGGTGTTTCTGACGTCCGTCCAGCGGCCCAGAGGAAGCTCCATCGGAGGTCGTCTGGCGGCAAGCGACGTGCTAGTCGGCGGAGTGTCGTTTGGGCGACGTGTGTCGCAGAGACACCGGCTGGCCCATGTAGGCCAACGCTGGGGTCGGAGCAGAGGTCGGAGCGGCGGTGGTGGGGGGCGGACAACATAGACGGCCACAATGACGGTGACGAGCACGAACGTAGAGTTCACGAGGAAGCAGGGTGAAGGCGCAGCCAGCCTGTCCGACGATACAGACAGCCTCGGAGTCGGAGCCCCGAATCTGCCAGCATCAGTGAAGCCGCCGCTGGACTTGGCGGCCATCGTGTTCTCCCTCCCGAGCGCGCTGCTGCGAGCAGTAGGCGGCGTCGATGGCCCCGCGTAGTCGTCGAAGTCGCGCGCTCCCCAAGCTTAGTGCAACAATTGGTCCATGCATTTCCGTGGGCAGAGCCCGCGTGAACGCACCTCTCCGGGCGCCCTGCGTTGACCGCGAGGCAAGAACGTGCGTGGAGACCGCCTGTCGGCGCAAGGTCGCCTTGCCCACGTCGCCAGTCAGTATGCAATGAGTCATGCTGTGGCCCAAGATCTGCAAGTCAAGGCGCCCCAACATGCGTAACCATCGCCGCGTAGACTTGCAACTTCGATCAAAACTTGCAGCCTCGCAGGGGCAAATAAAAATTCAGAGGGAAAATTTCGGAGGGGTCTCAACCCGTGAACCGATGAGGACTCGCACCAGCACAGCGACGGGGAGAAGCAGCAATCGAATCACGACGACCTTCTCAGGACGACCACGATTTAGCACACAACCACAGCATGCCTGCGTGCCCAGAGAGAACGAAAAAAAAGACTAGGGACGAACGTCGTTCTGATTTGATCCGTGGGGCGCTCTCGCAACAGCCTGCGGGGCGCTGCCAAGGTACACGCAGACAACAATGTGCGACAACAGATCGCGCAGACATCTATCTATACATATATTACTATTCATATATGTTTATAGGGCCGAGGACCCCGGAAAGAGCGCACCCCCTCTGACCCCCCCCCTCCAAAACGAATTTCGAATCCTCGGGCCTGTCTTGCGCCTTGGGTTTTCTCTGATTTTCGACTCTCCGGGCCCTGTTGGGCCAGCCTTGGGCCTCTTTGGGGCTCGTCTGGGGACTCATTTGGAGCCGTCCTGGGGCTATCTCGACGCCTCAAGAGCCGATCGTAAGCGAAAAGGCGAGAAGACCGAAAACATTGGGTTTTCATCGATATTCAATTCTCTGGGCATTTTTCCGCCAACCTTGGACCTCTTTTGGGCTCGTCTGGGAACTCATTTGGAGCTGTCCTGGGCCTATCTTGATGCCTCAAGAGCCGATCGTAAGCGAAAAGGCGAGAAGGCCAAACATATGGATTTCCCACATGGTTTTCATTGAATTTCAACTATTTGGGCCTTCTTCGACCAGCCTTGGGCCTCTGTGGGCCTCGGCTTGCGCCTCTCTGGAGCCATCCTGGGGCTATCTTGACGCCTCCCGAGCCGACCAGCAGCGAAAAGGCGAGAATACCGAAAACCTTGTTTCTCAAATGTTCTTTATCTTGAAAAATTATGTTCGAACCTTCGGGCCGCCTAGGGCCAATCTGCGCCCTCTTTGGGGCTCGTATGGGGACTCATGTGGAGCCGTCCAGGGCCTATCTTGATGCCTCAAGAGCCAATCGGAAGCGACAAGGCGAGAAGATCAACCACATCCATTCTCCAATGGATTATCACGGATTTTCAATTATTTTGGCCCTCTTCGGCCAGCCTTGGGCCTCTGTGGGCCTCGGCTTACGCCTCTCTGAGGCCATCCTGGGGTCATATTGACGCCTCTCGGGCCAACCGGAAAGGAAAAACGAGAAGACCGAACGCATTGCTTTTCCAATGGGCTTTCTCTGATGTCCGACTCTCTGGGCCTTGTTGAGCCAGCCTTGGTCCTCTTTGGGGCTCGTCTGGGGACTCATTTGGGACCGTCCTGGGGTTATCTTGGCGCCTCAAGAGCCGATCGTGATCGAAATGCGAGAAGGCGAGAAACATTGACTTTCCAATGGGTTTTCGTTGATGTTCTGTTTTGGGCGTTTTCTCAGGCCAGCCTTGGGACTCTTTGGGGCTCGAAGCCAGCATCCCGGCAGCGCGCATGCCGAAAATAACATGTTATGTGGGAGGTGGAGGAAGAGGATGATGATGATGATGATGATGATGATGATGAGGAGGAGGAGGAGGAGGAGGAGGAGGAGGAGGAGGAGGAGGAGGAGGAGGAGGTAGAGGAGAAGGAGGAGAAGGAGGAGGAATTAGAGGAAGAGGGGGAGAGAGGAGAAAGAGGATGAGGATGAGGAGGAGAAAGAAAGGTAGGAAAAGGGGGAGGAGGAGAAAGAGGAGGAGGATGCCCTGCTTCATGCTAGCCCAACCGCTCGCCTGAGACATATTTGCGCCTCTGGGCCCCGAAACGCCCTGAGATGGCCTCAGCTGGTGTTGTCTAGTCGCTCCCGATCAGAAAATCCTCACCCGTTCCGACTTGGCGGTGGCCCGCCCCGTGTCCACGCGCACGCACGCCGCCTGCATTCGAAACTACAAGGAACAGGGTGCATGGCGCGAAGCGCCAATGCAGTCTTGTATGTATGCATCGGACATTGGGGGGTGAGTCCGACGTGAAACGGAGACCCCCTACCGGGAAATCGATTTCGGTTTCGGGTTCGTGTCGTGCGTGCCGTGCGTGCGTGCGTGTGAAGCTCCGTGGGCGGGCGAAAGGGAATCCACCTGTGGCTGGGCCGCCAGACCAAATGTTTCTTCTCCGGCGGCCGGTGGCGCGCAGTGTCCCGCCGGTAATCCACTGGTGCCCCGAAATCCCTGTGGTTGGGCCGCGGCCGGACCAAATGTTTCTCCTCCGGCGGCTGGTGGCCCGCCGGTGTCCCGCTGGTGTCCCGTGGTGTCCCGTGGTGTCCCGTGGTGTCCCGTTGAGTGCGATCGATCGTGAGATCGATAGTGAGATCGATGTGGTGTCCCGCGGTGCCCCGTGGTGTCCCATGGTGTCCCGTTGAGTGAGATCGGTAGTGAGATCGATAATGAGATTGCCAGGTGTCCCGTGGTGTCCCGCTGAGTGAGATCGATAGTGGGACCAATACTGAGATCGATGTGATGCCCCGAGGTGTCCCGAGGTGTCCCGCTGAGTGAGATCGATAGTGAGATCGATGCAGAGATCGACAGGAGTCCCGAGGTGTCCCGTGGTGTCCCGTTGAGTGAGATCGACAGTGAGAT
The DNA here is from genome assembly GCA_963575745.1 of Prorocentrum cordatum. Lineage (NCBI taxonomy): Eukaryota > Dinophyceae > Prorocentrales > Prorocentraceae > Prorocentrum > Prorocentrum cordatum. The sequence goes on along the minus strand of CAUYUJ010020882.1, from coordinate 225,660 downwards.
CGATACCGAGATCGGTGTGGTGTCCCGAGGTGTCCCGTGGTGTCCTATGGTGTCCCGCTGAGTGAGATCGATAGTGAGATCGATAATGAGACCGATAGTGAGATCGAGAGGTGTCCTGCGGTGTCCCGTGGTGTCCCGTGATGTCTCGTTGAATGAGATCGATAGTGAGATCGATAGTGCGATCGACAAGTGTCCCGTGGTCCCGTGGTGTCCCGTGGTGTCCCGTTGAGTGAGATCGATAGTGAGATCGATTGAATCAGATGTTGGTTCCCCCCCTCTCCCCTCCCACACAACCTCCTTATCACCCGAAGGGTGGTCGTATAGGTATATGCGTATATATATATATATTTACATATACTAGAACCATCGCGCGCGCTTCGCGCGCGCTCAAGTTCCAGCTAGGCTTGATGGGCTAAAATATGGAACATCACGTTTGTCGCTTCCTGCATCCAGCGACTCTCTTGGAGGCCCTGCCCAAGCCTCGGAACTGTAAAGGAGGGGAACTGCGGAAACGCGGAAATCATTGATTCCCGTTCGGTATTCAACGATTTGGGGCCCTCTAAGGCGTCCTGGGTTCTTTTCTGGAGCCTTGATTGCGGTCTGTTGTGCAAGGAGTAGACAGGGGGGCGAACTTGGGGGAAAAAAACTAATTGTGGGCTTTCCCTTTCTTTCCAAGTTGTAGTGCCTGGGCTGTGGGTTAGACGTTTTCTGGATGCAGGCCCCGGTCTGTTGGGATGCCTCTCGGCGTCTGCGTGCAAAAAAGGGGTGAGTTTGACAAAATTAAGAAATTCCACTTTTTCAACTCATGGGATCAGGGGATCTCGGTCTCTGCAGTGGTTTCAGGGGCAGCCAAGAGGACACTAAGACGATCCAAGAGAGTGCCAAGACAGCGTCAGAGAGTCCAACAGCATTGCCGAAACAATTTTGCATGTGACCCCGAAGTCTTGATGGGGCTCGAGGAAGAGGATAGGGAGTAGGAGTCCCAACTTGGAAAAAAACTAATCTCTGGAAATTCCGGTTTTTCAAATTCTTCGGTCTTGGAGCGTTTGAAGCGGGAAAACGTGAGAAGGCGAAACACGTAGACAAAAACCACTGGAAATCAACGATTTTACCCTCTTCGGGCTCTCTCGGGACGGCTCTCGAAGCTCTCTTGGGCTGTTTGGGGGGCGGGGCACTTCTGGGGGCCTATCAAGGGTCTGGGGTATGTTGGAGGTCTCTGGGGGGTCCCGGAGTCCTCTCGGAGGTCTCTGGCGGCCTCCTGCTCCCGCGGTTGGGCTCATCTTGGGCCTGTTCTGAGGTGGTCTGGAACTGTCCTGGGCGCCTATTCGGCAATCTTGGGGCGGTCTTGGCCCGTCTTGGGGCCGTCTTGGAGCCTCTTGGGCGGTCTCGGGGCGGTCTTGGGGGCCTCTTCGGCCGTGTTGGAGCGTTGGAAGCATGAATTGGCAAAAAAGCTCAAAAACGCAGAAACAAACATTAACATTAACGATTTTAGGTTCTTCGGGCGCTCTCGGGAGGCCTCTCGGAGCTCTCTTGACGTCTCCTGGGAGCCTGGGGAGCCGCACGAAAGCTATCCTGGGTTGCTTGGGAGCGTATTGGGCCGTTCTTTTACATTCTGGCCGCTTCTTGGGATCGTCTTGGGCTGCCTTTGGGCGTGTTGGGGGCTCCCTGGGAGGTCGGGAAACGCGGTACCGAGAGCGTTTCGCAGATGTTCCGGGAAGGTGTGGGACCCCCGGGAGGAGGGGGCGCGCATTTGTTGAACTTGAAAAATAAGGAATCACTGGAATTCCTTCTTCTTCTTCTTCTTCTGTTGTTTAACTTTTTTGTTATTATTATTATTATTTTTCCCATCTGAGAGCGTTGGAAGCGGGAAACCGTGAGAAGGCGAAAAACGTTGACAAAACCAACTGGAAATCAACGATTTGACCCTCTTCGGGCTCTCTCGGGACGTCTCTTGAAGCTCTCTTGGGCGTTTTTGGGGCCTCGTCGGAGCTTTTTGGATGGCCTCTCGGGGGTCTGGGGTGTGTTGGAGGCCTGAGTCCTCTTGGAGGTATCTGACGGCCTCCTGCTCCCGCACTTGGGCTCGTCTTGGGCCTGTTCTGAGGTGGTCTGGAACTGTCCTGGGCGCCTCTTCGGCAATCTTGGGGCGGTCTTGGCCCGTCTTGGGGCCGTCGTGGGGGTCTCTTGGGCGGTATTGGGGCGGTCTTGGGGGCCTCTTCGGCCGTCTTGGAGCGTCGGAAGCATGAATTGTGGAGAAGGCCGCAAACCAACAAACTAACAACAAAACAATGAAAATTAACGACTTTAGGTTCTTGGGGCGCTCTCGGGAGGCCTCTCGGAGCTCTCTTGACGTCTCTTGGAGGCCTCTTGGGAGCCTGGAGAGACGCCCGAAAGCTATCCTGGGTTGCTTGGGAGCGTCTTGGGCCTTTCTTTTCCGTTCTGGGGGCCTCTTGGGGTCGTCTTGGGCTGTCTTTGGGCATTCTGGGAGCCTCCCGGGAGGCCGGGAAGCGCGGTACCGGAAACGTAACCCAGATGTGAGCGAGGTGGAAGACGCCCTGGGAGGGGGCCCGGCGTATTTGCTGATATAATATAAATCTCCTGTATGTGGCACCACGGGACCCCACCCCCAACCTGTCAAAACGAAACCCACAAGGCCCACAACATGACTCACTGGGCACCGAAGAAAATGCACTTTCAAGGCGAGGAGAAGGGCGGAGGAGAAGGATGGAAAGGACCAAGAAACAAAAGGAGAGGAACACGATGCTGAACAACGTGTGGGGTGCAATCTACATCCGCGCCATTTAGATAAGGTGCTGGGCTGGAGCGAGCCTAGGCTCAACCACTTCCCTTCTGCGCTGCGCTGGTGCGCTGGCACGGCGGCGGGGCTTGCCGCAGGCACTTCGGTATCCAAAGACCATTATATATCTCTCTCTCGCTCTCTCTGTCTCCTTCTCCCTCGTTCTATCTTCGCCTGTCACCACACTGGTCAAACTAACTGTGGCGAGTCGTGCAATGTACCGCAATACGTGGGGGGCGAAGCGCCGCGGTCAGGCTGGACGGGGCGCGCTCGCAGCCCAAACCAAAATGTCAGGGGAGGCCATTGGTACGCCCGCCGTGCTGCCAGAGCCCAGTGCCCAAAACCGACAGAAACCGCTGTTGGGCGGGCGGCTGTTTGTTTTCAGTGAACAACGTCCGCGGCGGCGCGTGCAGGGATTCTGCGCTAACCATGAACAGGAACTGCTGTTGGGCATCGTGATTTTTGTTGGGCACGGGCCGGGAGTCCTGTTCACAATAAAAAGGAACTGCTGTTGGGCCTCGTGCCAGTTTTTTGGCGCGGGCAGGGGGTCCTGTTCAAAATGAGCTCTTGAGCATGGTGCCCATTCTCTCCGTACCGATCTCGATCGCCTCGAAATCTACACCGGCGGACTCCGGCAAAGGACCGCCCACTCGCGGCCCTGCCGCCGCTCTGCGGGCTGCGGCGGCAGCGGCCATTGGCAGGGCAGCCAGCAGGGCAGCCGGCAGGACCGAGCGGGGCTGCGCCGGGCGGGCGCCCCCCACGGGCTTGCCCCCCCCCCTCCCCCTCCCCCATTCTCCGTTGCCCGCACCCCCCGTCGTTCGTCAGTCGTCCATCGTTGGGCTCACCTCGCGCTGATCATAAGGTTGTCCACGCATCGGCCAACCAGCTCCGTGCTCGCACACACACACACACACACACACACGCAAACGCGCGCACACACACATCCACACACACACACACACGCGCACACACACACACGCACGCACATACAACACACACGCGCACACACACACCACAACACAACACAACACACACAACAACACAACACAACACACACACACAACACAACACAACACAACACAACACAACACAACACAACACAACACAACACAACACAACACAACACAACACAACACAACACAACACAACACACCCACACAACACAACACAACACACACATACACACACACGCACGCACGCACGCACGCACGCACACACAACACACACACACGCACACATACAAACACAATAACAAACACAAACACAAACACACACGCACACATACACATACACATACACACACTCACACACACAACCGGTGCGCCCGTCACAAAGCGTATGCGGCATCTGCCTGGCACGCGCACTCGCCAGCGCAACGCAAATCATGCCGCACTTTATCGCGCACCGCCGGACGGGGGGCTCCAGTCAACCCGTATCATGAGGATGCGCGGTAAGAACGCAAGGGCCTTGGAGGGCCAAGTTGACGTTTTTCGGCTGGACAGTGAAAGTCGCTAAGGGTGGGCTAAAAGGGCCAGGATGCAAAGATACCCTTGGGAAGGTTGCCCGTCCATACTATGCGGGACTGTGTTTGTCTGCGACCTGCAAGTGGATCAGGACTTGCTGGCCCGAAATCGTCGACAACTTGTCCGAGCAGGCCGCGCCTCGTGGATCCCCTTCGGCCGCCGTTCGATGACAGCTGGAAACGCGCACACGTGCGACGAAACTGCTGCCACGCAAGATTCGTAATTCACGTGCGACGCCAAAACCAAATCGTCGGCGCATTGGCGCCACTGGGTACGCGGTATAAGACGCCACGGTGGACGGCAAGGAATGGAAACAATTCGCGGCAGAGAGTGGCATCAGTGGGGGCTTCGCTGACTGGCGCACTATCTCAGGACAACAAGATGCACTCTGAAGTGCGACCACATGCCCGCACGCATGCGCAGAAACGAGGCAGGGGAACCACCAGAAGCTGCGCGCGCCTGGTCGAGCCCCCTCCGGCGGCTGAGTCTCGAAGAAGGCGCCCCTCAGAGATCATATCCCGCGCGAAACCTTCCTTTGGATCGGCAGCGGCGGCTGGCCCGGGCCCTCGGCTTAGGCGATGGACTCGCTGCTTACGACCTCGAAGGTTGCAGCCGCGCGCATACGCAGGCATTGCCAGTCTGTTGCAGTAAAGATGTTATACGACATGCAAGCCACCTGAAAGTGTTGGCCGTACAGGCCACTCAGTAACAAACCTGATTCTTCCATGCGAACAACGCGGAGATAATGACTCGAAGCCTTGCGGCTTCCGACCACGCGTCAACCCAGGCCATGCTGCGCGGACCGTCTGGCTGTTGCTCAGAAGACAATAGGCCGTGCAACAACACCCGGCGTGATCATAGTCGGGCGCCGCTCAAAGTACAGGTGCGGGGCGGGGCCAGAACCATGTTGTCGACTTGCTGGCACCACTGGGTATGCGGTATAAGACGCCAGTGTGGACGGCACGGAATGGAACCGATGCGTGGCCGAGAGTGGCACCAAAGGAAACTTCGACGACTGGCGCGCTTTCTCATCACAACAAGATGCGCTCTGAATCGCGAACGCATGCCCGCACGCATGCGCAGACACGAGGCAGGAAAACACATCAGGAACTGCGCGCGCCTCATTTGGCCGCCTCCAGCGGTTGACACTCGAAAAAGGCGCCCCTCAGAGATATCCTGCGGGGACCCCCCTTTTGGATCGGCAGCGGCGGCTGGCCCTGGCCCTCGGTTTGGGCGATGGACGCGCTGCTTACGACATCGAGGGTTGCAGCCACGCGCGCATGCAGGCAATGCCAGGTTGTTGCAGCAAAAATGTTATACGAATATACGACGTGGCCGTTCATGCCACTCAATAAAACCTGATTGCTCCATGCGAACAACGCGGGGATAATGACTCGCAGCCTTGCGGCTTCCGACCACGCGTCAACCCAGGCCATGCTGCGCGGTCCGTCTGGCTGTTGTTCAGAAGACACTAGGCCGTGCAACAAAACGCGGCATGACTATAGTCGGGCGCCGCTCAAAGTACAGGTGCGGGGCGAGGCCAGAACCATGTTGTCGCCTTGCTGGCACCGCTGGGCATGCGGTATACGACGCCACGGTGGCCGGCGCGGAATGGAACCGATGCGTGGCCGAGAGCGGCATCGAAGGAAACTTCGACGACTGGCAAACTTTCGCATCACAACAAGATGCGCTCTGAACTGAGAGCACATGCCCGCACGCATGCGCAGACACGAGGCAGGGAAACCACCTGAGTCTCGAACTGGCGCCCCTCAAAGATCATACCCCGCGCGAAACCTTCCTTTTTATCGGCAGCGGCGGCTGGCCCGGGCCCTCGGCTTAGGCGATGGACTCGTTGTTTACGACCTCGAGGGTTGCAGCCACACGCATATGCAGGCAATGCCAAGTTGTTGCAATACAAATGTTCTACGACATGCAAGCCATCTGAAAGTGTTGGCCGTACAGGCCACTCAATAACAAACAAACAACGAATTCTTCCATGCGAGCAACGCGGGGATAATTACTCGCAGCCTGGCGGCTTCCGACCACGCGTCCAACCAGGCCATGCTGCGCGGAACGTCTGGCTGTTGCTCAGAAGACAATAGGCCGTGCAACAACACCCGGCGTGATCATAGTCGGGCGCCGCTCAAAATACAGGTGCGGGGCGAGGCCACGTGGCCCACGGAACCCCACCCCCAACCTGTCAAAACGAAACCCACAAGGCCCACAACATGACTCACCGGGCACCGAAGGAAATACACTTTCAAGGCGAGGAGAAGGGCGGAGGAGAAGGATGGAAAGGACCAAGAAACAAAAGGAGAGGAACACGATGCTGAAAAACGTGTGTGGGGTGCAATCTACATCCGCGCCGTTTAGATAAGGTGCTGGGCTGGAGCGAGCCTAGGCTCAACCACTTCCCTTCTGCGCTGCGCTGGTGCGCTGGCACGGCGGCGGGGCTTGCCGCAGGCACTTCGGTATCCAAAGACCATTATATATCTTTGTGTCGCTCTTTCTGTCTCCTTCTCCCTCGTTCTATCTTCGCCTGTCACCACACTGGTCAAACTACGTGGGGGGCGAAACGCCGCGGTCAGGCTGGACGGGGCGCGCTCGCAACCCAAACCAAAATGTCAGGGGAGGCCATTGGTACGCCCGCCGTGCTGCCAGAGCCCAGTGGCTGCTCAGCTCAGGCAAGCTAATTAAAATCCGTTGGGCGCCCGACGTGGCTACAGGAAAAACGGGTACACTGCCCAACAACAAAGATTGCCCAAAACCGACAGAAACCGCTGTTGGGCGGGCGGCTGTTTGTTTTCAGTGAACAACGTCCGCGGCGGCGCGTGCAGGGATTCTGCGCTAACCATGAACAGGAACTGCTGTTGGGCATTGTGATTTTTGTTGGGCGCGGGCCGGGCATCCTGTTCACAATAACAAAGAACTGCTGTTGGACTTCGTGTTTTTTTGTGGCGCGGGCGGGGGGTCCTGTTCAAAATGAGCAACAACTGCTCTTGAGCATGGTGCCCATTCTCTCCGCACCGATGTCGATCGCCTCGAAATCTACACTGGCGGACTCCGGCAAAGGACCGCCCACTCGCAGCTCTGCCGCCGCTCTGCGGGCTGCGGCGGCAACGGCCATTGGCAGGGCAGCCGGCAGGGCAGCCGGCAGGACCGAGCGGGGCTGCGCCGGGCGGGCGCCCCCCACGGGCTTGCCCCCCCCTCCCCCTCCCCGCATTCTCCCCTGCCCGCACCCCCCGTCGTTCGTCAGTCGTCCATCATTGGGCTCACGTCGCGCTAATCATAAGTATGTCCACGCATCCGCCCGCCAACTCCGTGCTCGCACACATACACACACACGCACACGCGCGCACACACACACACACATCCACACACACACACACGCACACACACACACACACACGCACGCACACACAACACACACACACGCGCACACACACAACACAACACAATACAACACACACAACACACAACACACAACACAGCACAACACACACAACACACACACACAGAAACACACACACATATACACACACACGCACGCACGCACGCACACACACACACACGGACACACGCACACACAACACACACAAACAAAAACACACAAACACAAACACACACGCACACATACACATACACACACTCACACACACAACCAGCGCGTCCGTCACAAAGCGTATGCGGCATCTGCCTGGCACGCGCACTCGCCAACGCAACGCAAACCATGCCGCACTTTATCGCGCACCGCCGGGCGGGGGGCTCCAGTCAACCCATATCATGAGGATGCGCGGTAAGGACGCAAGGGCCCCAAATAGACGTTTTTCGGCTGGCCAGTGAAATCGTTAAGGGTGGACTAAAAGGGCCAGGATGCAAGGATACCCTTGGGAAGGTTGCCCGTCCATATTATGCGGGTTGACTGTGTTTTTCTGCAACCTGCAAGTGGATCAGGACTTGCTGACCCGAAATCGTCGACAACTTGTCCAAGCAGGCCGCGCCTCGTGGATCCCCCTCGGCCGCCGTTCGATGACAGCTGGAAGCGCGCACACATGCGACGAAACTGCTGCCACGCAAGATTCGTAATTCACGTGCGACGCCAAAACCAAATCGCCGGCGCACTGGCGCCATTGGGTACACGGTATAAGGCGCCACGGTGGACGGCAGAGAATGGAACCAATTCGCGGCAGAGAGTGGCATCAGTGGGCAGTTCGCTGACTGGCGCACTACCTCATGACAACAAGCACTCTGAATTGCGACCACATGTCCGCACGCATGCGCAGACACGAGGCAGGGAAACCACCAGAAGCTGCGCACGACTGGTCGAACCCCCTCCGGCGGCTGAGTCTCGAAAAAGGCGCCCCTCAGAGATCATATCCCGCGGGAGACCCCCCTTTGGATCGGCAGCGGCGGCTGGCCCGGGCCCTCGGCTTAGGCGATGGACCCGCTGCTTGCGACCTCGAGGGTTGCAGCCGCGCGCATATGCAGTCAATGCCAGGTTGTTGCAGTAAAAATGTTAAACGACATGCTAGCCATCTGATAGTGCTGGTCGTGCAGGCCACTCTAAACAGAAAACATGATTCTTCCATGCGAACAACGCGGGGATAATGACTCGCAGCCTGGCGGCTTCCGACCACGCGTCAAGCCAGGCCATGCTGCGCGGTCCCTCTGGCTTCTGTTCGCAAGACACTAGGCCGTGCAACAACACCCGGCGTGATCATAGTCGGGCGCCGCTCAAAGTACAGGTGCGGGGCGAGGCCAGAACCATGTTGTCGACTTGCTGGCACCACTGGGTATGCGGTATAAGACGCCACGGTGGACGGCACGGAATGGAACCGATGCGTGGCCGAGAGTGGCACCAAAAGAATATTCGACGACTGGCACGCCTTCTCATCACAACAAGATGCGCTCTGAATTGCGAACGCATGCCCGCACGCATGCGCAGACACGAGGCAGGAAAAAGCATCGGGAGCTGCGCGCGCCTCATTTGGCCGCCTCAGGCGGTTGAGTCTCGAAAAAGGCGCCCCTCAGATATCATATCTAGAAGACCCCCCTTTGGATCGGCAGCGGCGGCTGGCCCGGGCCCTCGGCTTAGGCGATGGACTCGCTGCTTACGACCTCGAGGGTTGCAGCCGCGCGCATATGCAGACAATGAGCAATGCCAGGTTGTTGCGGTAAAAATGTGAAATGACATGCAAGCCATCCGGAAGCGTTGGCCGCACAGGCCACTCAATAAAACCTGATGGTTCCATGCGAACAACGCGGGGATGATGGCTCGCAACCTTGCTGCTTCCGACCACGTGTCGCACCAGGCCATGCTGCGCGGTCCCTCTGGCTGTTGTTCAGAAGACACTAGGCCGTGCAACAACACCCGGCGTGGTCATAGTCGGGCGCCGCCCAAAGAACACGTGCGGAGCGAGACCAGAACCATGTTGTCGACTTGCTGGCACTGCTGGGTATGCGGTATACGACGCCACGGTGGACGGCACGGAATGGAACCGATGCGTGGCCGAGGGCGGCATCGAAGGGAACTTCGACGACTGGCACGCTTTCGCATCGCAACAAGATGCGCTGTGCGCTGAGAGCACATGCCCGCACGCATGCGCAGACACGAGGCAGGGAAACCACCAGAAGCTGCGCACGCCTGGTCGAACCCCCTCCGGCGGCTGAGTCTCGAAGAAGGCGCCCCTCAGAGATCATATCCCGCGGGAGACCCCCCGTTGGATCGGCAGCGGCGGCTGGCCCGGGCCCTCGGCGTAAGCGATGGACTCGCTGCTTACGACCTCGAGGATTGCAGCCACGCGCATATGCAGGCAATGCCAGGTTGTTGCAGTAAAAATGTTAAACGAAACGCTAGCCATCTGATTGTGATGGTCGTACAGGCCACTCCACATTTTGTTCAACAAAAAAACGGGAAAAAATGACTCTTCCATACGAACAACGCGGAGATAATGACTCGCAGCCTGGCGGCTTCCGACCACGCGTCCAACCAGGCCGTGCTGCGCGGAACGTCTGGCTGTTGCTCCGAAGACAGTAGGCCGTGCAACAACACCCGGCGTGATCATAGTCGGGCGCCGCTCAAAGTACAGGTGCGGGGCGAAGCCAGAACCATGTTGTCGACTTGCTGGCACCACTGTTTATGCGGTATAAGACGCCAGTGTGGACGGCACGGAATGGAACCGATGCGTGGCCGAAAGTGGCACCAAAAGAAACTTCGACGACTGGCGCGCTTTCTCATCACAACAAGATGCGCTCTGACTTGCGAACGCATGCCCGCACGCATGCGCAGACACGAGGCAGGACAAAACATCAGGAGCTGCGCGCGCCTCATTTGGCCGCCTCTGGCGGATGAGTCTCGAAGAAGGAGCCCCTCAAAGATTATATCCCGCGGGAGACCCCCCTTTGGATCGGCAGCGGCTGCTGGCCCTGGCGAACAATGCGGGGATAATGACTCGCAGTCTTGAGGCCTACGACCACGTGTCGAGCCAGGCCATGCTGTGCGAACACTCCAACTGCCGCTCAAAGACAGCAAACCGTGCAACAACTTGCGGCAGTATTATAGTCGGGCGCCACTACATGTACAGGTGCGGGGCGAGGCCAAAGCTATGTTGTCGACTTGCTGGCTCCACTGGGTATGACGCCCTGGCAGAGGAAGAGGAACGGTATTGATGCACGGCAAGGGGCAGTGGAGGGAGCTACGACGAATGGCGCGCGCACGGTCACACGGCAGAGCGGGCAACCGCAGTTAGCCTCGACAAACGGCCCTACACTGCACCTGCATGGGGCACGGATCGGATCCTCTCCTCCTCGTCCCGCCCCAGGCCCCACCCCTTAACGGAAGCTGTGTTGGCATGTGACCGTCTCTGGAAACTCTGAACCAACAGATGTTGACATCTCTTGGGGGGCTGGTCTTGCTTCCGCCGAGTTTCTGCCGGCTGGTGCTGGCGGAGGCACCCGCGTTTTACATCCGCGGGCTTCCGCCGAAGGCGAGTAAGGACGCACCGAAGGCGAGACCTTTCCTGGAAAACATCATGTGGTTTGTCTCCGCTCATAACCCCCTCGCGCTTGACTCTGTGGTGGGGTTTGCCTCGGTCTGCACGGCTCCGTTTGGCCTAGGGCCGCGCCTGTTTTGTCCACAGCGTTGACGCACATCGCCGTGCCTCCTCCTCCTCCTCCTCCTCCTGATCATGCACGTCAATATCGCCCCTCTCTGCGTTATCCTCCTGTTTCTCCACCTCTTTCTATTATTCCTTCTCCCTCCTCCTCCTCCACTTCCACTTCCGCATATGGTTCCGAAAATCAGCCTGCGTCTGTCTCTGGAGCTCTCGTGGAGGCCCCCGCGGCCTGCGCCCCCCCAAAAAAAAACACAGAGGAAAAGGGCCGAGGGACGAGGGGAGAGGGAGGGTTTAAGGACGTCAGGAGGAAGATGGATGGAAGGAAAAGGCCACCAAGGTGCAAGTGCAGTTCCGCGCCAAGGGGAAGATATTGGGGGGCACGGCTGCGGACACCGCGCGACACGTTCAACCACGAACGATGTGCTCGGATATCCAGAAAGGTCTCGACCCCACATCTCGTATGCACTCGGAGTGAAGGGGCCCGAGCGGTGTTTCATTTTTTTTTCCCCGCGCGTTCGTGGCTGGATGGGGGGCCAGCCTCCGTTGGGGCGGCACATCGGGGCGACGCCTCCGGGGCGACACGTGCAGGCAACGCGCGGAGGGCGCCACGTGGAGGGGGTCACGTGGGGTGGACACCTTGCCTTGGGAAGTGCATGTATCATTTAGGAACCCCAGAGGCGTCTTTAGGAAATCCATGCGGTTCCTCAAAACACCCATGGGGTTCTTTAGAAACTCTATAAGATTGCTTATGGCAACGCGCGGGGGCCACACTTTGGGGCGGCACGCGGGGGCAGCATTTTTTAAACAGCGCGAGAGGGTCGCCCCGTGGCTTAGGAACAAAGAGGAGAACAGCAGTGAAAGGGAGGGGAAGAAGAGGAGAGGCAGCAGCAAAAGCAGCAGTGCTCAGCCGGGATGCGACTTTGCGCAGCCCGGCGCCGCGCGCCGCGCGGCTAGTCTGCGGCGCCCAGCAGCTCGGCGAGCTCGAGGACCTGCGCCGCAGCCAGGCACGCGGGGGCAGCGCGTCGATGCATCCGGGGACACTGGTGTTCACGATGCGCAAAGGAAGGCTTGCGGTGGTGGAGCGAAAAGCACGCGCAATGCCTGCCACCCGCCCTCCCCGCCTTCCCTTCTCGGCTTCTTGGCGGCGCGCGCATGGGGGCATGGGGGAGGGGGGAAGGCTTCTCAGAAAAAAGGCTGCGTCTTAAAAGGCGCCCGCCCTACATCTGTGGACAAGGCCCGCGCCTTCTAAGAAGCAGGGGTGTTTTTTTTCTTTATATCTATATATATATATATATATATACATAAACGAAGAAAACATACGGCATAAACATGTGGCTCCGCTCTTTATCACCGCCAGAGATGAACAGCATACCCGACAGCACTGAAGGGCCTGAAAGCAAGCCAGACAATTTCACACCGATCGAAAGCACTAATTTGCGTTTCGAAGCCCCCCTGGTTTGCTGATCAGGAGGAAGAAAGGGGTAGGCTTGGGAATAACCCAAAAATATTGAACCATCGCCTCCATGGAACGGACCGATGCCCTGTTGTCAACCCGCAGACAACATTCCCGAGCAAACACACCCATGCGGCCCTGCTCTTTTATCACCGCCAGAGATGAGCAGCATATCCGGTAGCACTGAAGGGCCTGAGAGCAAGCCAGAAGATTTCACACTGATCGAAGGCACTGAAATGCGCGTCGAGACCCCCGGCCCCAAGATTGGGACTGGCCGCAGGCGGAACGCGAAGCGTCAAACAAAAATATCACAAACGTGCTCAACAAACAATTGCGGATAGGGTGGTGCCACCAGCGTCGCAGATTTTCCAGCTGCTGATTTCCCGACACATTGCTAATGCGTCTTACTCGTGGCCGAACATCTGCCTCGTTGCATTACGCAGCTACGGATATTGACGAGCTGCGGGCGCCCGAAGGCGAGCAAACACGTGCTCTTTTGCCGCGTGGTCACGCACTGGCGAAAAAGTCACAATAAACATCTCAGCCCCGAGACGCCTCCAATAACGAAATTGTCGTATAAGCCAGATCATGGTTCTCGGTGATTGCCCGAATTCTGGCCTCCAGACGCAAACGAGCGAGGGCCGCCGAGGCGCGCATGAGCGCATTGCCTAAACTGACCTTCGAAACATCTTTTTCGCAGAGGCCGGGGATGCCAAGCAACCCTGGCCCTGAATCCCTGGGTGGGGCGAGGCCAGCCCCCCCCCCCCCCCCCTCCGGGCTCTGGGCCTGGCGGCGCAGGGGACCCCCAGTTAGACGAGGCGACAGGACGGGGCGCAGGCGAGAGTGACGAGGGCCTGCCAGGCGTCAGCCCTGAGGATGTCTTGCTCAGCTGACTGCGCGACGTCGAAAGCGTAGACCGCGATGCCTCTCCGCGCGAGCTCCCGCGAGAGGCCGCTGCAGCCCGCGAAAACCTCGACGCGGCAGCCGCGCCGTCGGGCGACGCCTGGCGGCGGCTCAACGCCGCGAGCGCCGGCTCGCTAACCTCCCGCGGCAGCCGCGCCCCCTCGCGCTGCAGGCGCGCCGCCGCCTCGCAGCGCCGCGTCGAGGCATCGGCGCTCGAGCGGCACCTGTGCTTCACCTCCAAGGGCATCCTCAACGTGCCCCCCCTGCCCTCGGAGGGGCCGCCGCGGCGGAGCTGGTGCAGGGCGCGGGTCTTCTCGAGCCGCGTCTCCGCCTGAGCTGCCCGGAAGAGCGCGTCGAACCGCGGCGTCGTGAACGGGGGGATCCGCGGACCCGCCGCCCTTCTCGCCGCCGGGGGCAATGCGTGGCCGACGAAGCTCCGGCGTGGACGGTCGATCAGCAGGCTCTCGCTCGTCGCCATGGTCCTGGAGGTCTGTCCTCTCTCCTCGGGGCGGAGGTTGACCGCCGCGAAGGTGGGCGCGGGGTGCGACGGCGCCGCGACATCGGCCGCCCGCAGGTTCAGCCCCCCCGCGGCCTCAGGTAGCACGCGAAGCAGAGCACCGCCAGCAGGGCCGCTAGCGGCCCCCCCCCAGTCGACCTGGGCCACCAGCGCCGCCACGATCCACGGCGTGGGCGGCCTCGCGGTCGCTGGATGGAGCCTCGCGCGCGGCGCGCGCGGCAGCGCGGCAGCGAGGTGCTGAAGGCCGCGGCGCGCGCGCGCGGCAGAGAGGCCCCCCCCCCCCCCCCCCCCCCCTTCGGCCCGCCAACGGGCATGTCGCCTGCCGGGCCGCGCGCAGCACCTGCCCCGCGGCGCGGTCGCCGCCGTCGGCGCGAATCTCTTGCGACAACTCCGCCGAGGCGACGCCCGCCGTCTCGACGGAAGCGATGGCCAAGCCCCGGCGGAAGCAAAATGCGCGCGGCCGCCTCAGGGCGCCGAGGTAGCGGGGCGAGGGGGCAGGCCACGCGGCAGCAAGTGCCAGGCCTCTGGCGACGCCCAAGCCGAAGAGGGGTGCAACCTCCCTGATGTCGCGCAAGAGCGTCGCTGACAAGGGAATCGCACTGGTCTGCTTGGCAAGGCCCCATGGACGAAGCGGGGCACTTCCGAGTCGCGGAGGAGCGCAACTTCGCCGCTTCGCCCCCCCAGAGCCGTGAGGCGCCGTCTGCGGCGTTCAGCTTCGAGGGGCGCCAGCGGTCTCGGCCCTGCACATCGGACGCGATGGATAGAGCGAGTGGGCGCCGACATGTCCCCAACGCGCCCAGGGAAGAGGATCTCTACTTTTCAGATGCCAAAATGAGCGATATATTATCCCCAAGATGTCCGAAGGGCCCGACCGACAGCAAATGAGGTCTGAGGGCCGCCACAGAGCCCATGCCTTCCAGCGCCGCGATGTTTTCGGCTCCCGAGAAACGCGCTGCGAATGCGAGCTGCCAGTCCACGGGGTCCAAGAGCTCCCGGGGGATCTCGGTGAGGATCGGGCTCTCGTCGAGGACCTCCTGAGCGCCTTGCGGGGCCGTGGCAGTGTTAGTGCTGCTCACGACGCCCGTGCCATTGAGTGAGTGGCCCCTAGCTCTGATCGCGGGGATGCCCGCCTTGTGCCTGACCGTCTCCTTGCTGCCTCCAAACTTCCCGGCGACCTCTGGGGGCAACGCCCGAGAGCACGCCGCGTAGCGCGTAAGACGCACATCCGCAGACGCCGCCCTCGAACTCCATGGCCTATCGAGCCGCGCCCTGCAGAACGGCAACAGCGCGATGAAGTGGCGGATCTGTCGGCAGATCGAGCCAAAGACGCGAGAACGGGAATCGGCGTGAGCTGCTAGGAAGGCGTAGACGCGGTGGAAGATTGCGAACATTTCACGACGCAAGAGACAAAAGCGAACACTATGGCACTATGGCCGACGAATCGCTCCAACACTTTGCCGCTGATGCGGGGGCGCCGGAGCACCCGCAGGCCCGCGGCCCTCGGCGGCCCCAGCTCGCGGCCCTCGCGGCCCGAGACTCGGTGGCCCGGGGCGACGGCGTCGACCGAGGGGCCGTAGAGCTCGGGCCACGAACCCGATCTCACGGAGATGCTCCGCCAACTCGCCCCCGCGCCCCGCGGCGCTCTGCGCGTCGGAGCCTGCGACGTTCAAGTTGTCAGCGTAGGCTAGCGGCGCGGGCTTGCCCCCTGACATGTCGGGCGCAGGCTTCTCGTCGCTCATGGTGTGATCCGCTTGCGACGCCATGCTGCAGATGGCCTGGAGGTAGACAACGCGCATCGCGGACCACGCGGTCCAGCTCCATCCCGCGGGCGCCGCCGCCGGGGCCCGCGCCGCCAGTGGGCCGTCGGGCAGACGACGCCCTAGGGCAAGCGGCAGCACCCTCGCAACAATGATGCATCCAGCGGCGGCAGCGCAAAATAATTCGACAGCTCGTGGTGAATGGCCAGGTGGTAGACATAGTCCGCCAGATCAGCCTGCGCGGTGAAGACCCCGCCCCCTGGGCTGAACTCCAGGTCCGCGAGCTTGCTGTCCGACCCCATGTTCAGCTTCGGGCGCTGAGTCAAACGAAGCGTTCACGGACCTGCAACCCCAGACGACCCTTAGCTTGACCGAAGAGACGAAATCAGCATGCTTGCCTATGTCATCGGCCAGCGTCGTATCCATATACGGTGTCACGGGCGGCTCGCTCTCGCGTCGCTGGCCGAACTCATCGCCGGCCAACATCATGCGCAGCTTGAACTCTCGGAGGCACTGGGCCCCGTCGGGGTCGACCACATCGAGGGCGGCGGGAAGCTGCTCCAACTCCTCCGTCACTGCAATGCGTGCGGCATCGTATCTGGGCACAATCCGCGGAACCGCCCACATCGAGGTCGGGGCCGAGAAGCTCGCGGGCGGCTTCTCGCTGGCAAGAAAAAGCAGGCACACCAGCGGGTTGGACGCGCCGCAAAACTGCGCGCCGAGCCCAAGCCTGGGCCGCGCTCCTGTCCGCCCGAGACGCGCAGGCCACGTCGCGTCGCGCGTGCCGTAGAGCTCGTTCAAGGAGGCGATGCACTCATCGGCCCTCTCGCCCTTGGCGCGCCGCCGACGAACCCACTGTCGAATGGGAATAGGAAGGCGCGATGCGTCTGGCGCCGCCTCGGCAATGCTCGGGAGCGGGAACAGCTCCCTGGGCGCACGTCGCACATCGCCTTCCGCTGCCGCGGCGGGGAAGCAGGGGCGGCGAGCCAAGGGGGCAGGCGCGCCCAACCGCGCCCCCCCAGGGTGCCCTTGCGCGCCGCGAGGTTCCTGCGGCACGGGCTGCCGCCGAACCGTCCGTGCCTCCCTTGGCCCTGCCCTTGGCCGCCCTAGCGATCACCACCCCTCGCCTTGCGCGCTTCCCGCGCGATGGCCGACTCCTGCTTGAGCTGGTCCGCCACGTGCGCCGACAGGCTCGGCGCGATTGCCGCGCCGCCTGCCCTGCGACTGCAGCCCGTGAACTGGTCGGCCGCGCTGTCGTCGGGCTGGCTCGGCGAGATGCGGCGCGCCTCCTTGATCGGCGCCATCCTCCGCGCCAGGAGCTCAAAAAGCACATCGGCGACGGGCAGCTGAGATGATCTTGCATCGCCGCTGCGTCTAAGACGCGACTCAACACCTCATGCTCGTAAACGCTCCTGTCCCCTGCTGGCACCCTCGACAGCCTGACCCAGTTCTCACGCGCGTGGAAGACACTGTTACCATTATCTCTCACGTACTTCATATGCCACAAGACAGTCCTCGGACCTTGTAGGCCCCATCCGCCTGGGACCGAGTCCGCGGACGAGCTGGCAGCGGCATCGCCCCAGGTCCTGCGACGCTCTCCCTGTGCATCCATCTTGACGGCCATCGCGCGTGCATCACCGCGAGCCAACACCAGGGCTTGGGGCGGCGAGAGCTGCGCCACGCTGAGCGAATAGTTACCCACCCGCCTGCACGATAGCCCTGTCCACCATCACCGCCGAGCCCGCAGGGAGCTGGTGGCACACCAGGTCGTCCACCACGTACCCTGCACGGCCTTCCATCGCATGCCAGCTCAAGCCCGCCGGGGGCACTGGCATGCCACCTGCCGCAGGCGCCGCCGCGCCAGCAGCTCCGACCAGCCCAGGCGGGATGCCCAGCGCGGGGGCGGCCGCCTCGCCGATCGCCGCCGCCGCGGGTGCCCCGCCCAGCGCGATCAAGCCACCCGCCGCAGCTGCGGGGCCGGCAGCGACAAGGGCCGCCATCACCCCGCCGGCAGCGGCGGGCAGCAGCGCGCCCGCGCCATGGGCACAGCCTCCACCAGCTCCAGCGCCTCCACCGGCGGTTCCTGCGCCAGGCGGCTGGGCGAGGTAGAGCGCCAGCGGCAGCGGCGCGCAGGCCACGCCCAGCGCGTGGGCGCCCAGCATGGCGGTGGCGTCGACCATCGGCTGCGGGGGCGCCGCGCGGAAGCCGTAGATGTCCGCGGCCACGACCCCAGGCGGCACCTCCAAAGCGTGGGAGAGCACCATGACGTCGCTGAAGTCGGGGCCCACCACGAAAATCGCCTCGTAGTGGTCGTGGTCGGGCGTGAGACCGTGCGCCACGCTGGTCCCAGGCCGCACAACCAGCACCAGCCTCGCGTGGTACACCATGTGGCCAGGGACGCCACGATTCCTCACCAAGAGGAAGTCCCTGGGACTGAAGGCCGCCATCAGGCCTGACGCGCTGCCGAGCGATTCCTGACGAAACTCAACTGCGCGCGGGGCTGATCCTCGAACATCAGCTGTGGCGTCTCGCTCTCGCGCACCTGCACGCCAGGACGAGAAGGGACCGTCTCTCGCGTCGGCAGCCCCCAGATAGCGCCCGCCAAGTAGGTCGCCACCAGCAGGTCACCAGCAGGAGGGCGAGAAGCGCAGCGGCCGCCGAGACCGCCAGCGGCGAAGGCGCTCCGCACACACACACGTCGCCGCAAGCGGCGGCGGGCACGTGAAGCTCGGCGAGCACTCAGGGCACGGAGCGGTGCCTCCCCAGAGCGCGAGTTCGAGAACGAAAGCGCGGGCTACTTGCATAGCCAGAAAAACTTGAGCCATCGCGTCCATGGAACGGACCAATGCCCTTCAAGACGGCGTGGTTCTCGACCCGCAGACAACATTCCCGAGCAAGCACATCCATAAACTTCTGGCGCTCCGCGCGGACTTCTTGGATCCGCGCTGGACCCCCCTCCCTGGTGCGCGGGGCGCACCAGGGGCGGCGCTGGAGGCGCCGCCAAGGGGCCCCAGGCGCCGATCGAAAAAATCCGCGCGGAGCGCCAAACATGCAATGTTAATGCCGTTGATTCTTCTTCGATGCTATGAAGCCCTCCCCCCTACCCCTACTCCCCCTCTGCACGTGGCCGACCTTCCTCCTCCTTGCCCTGCACTTCTCGCTCGCGCCTCCGACCACTCACGCCGGGACGTCGCCCGTCGCTTATACCCGCAAGTGCTGGGTGCTATTTACGAACATAAGCTCGTGCCGCTGGTTCGTCAGCGGGAGGCCCTTCGCCGCGAGGCCACCCCAACCCAAACTGAAGTACGCCAGCCTCCTCTGAATCGTCGTCGTAAGGGAGATCGAACAAACAAATTGG
This sequence comes from Prorocentrum cordatum, assembly GCA_963575745.1. NCBI lineage: Eukaryota > Dinophyceae > Prorocentrales > Prorocentraceae > Prorocentrum > Prorocentrum cordatum. Next base: position 206,240 of record CAUYUJ010020882.1, on the reverse strand, counting down.
ATCGAAAGATCGAAAGTACGTCGACGGAAGCCCCTTCCCTTTAAGCCCCTTCCTCCATTGGAGGGGGTCCTGGGGGGAATCCCAGGGGTGGTCGTGGGGGTCCCGTGGGGGGTTCCCTGGGGGGGTCCCGCGAGGGATCCTTGCAAGGGGGGGTCCCAAAGGGTTCCCCTGGGGTCGTGACCCACATTCTGGGCGGTCACCCCTGTGGAGAAGGAGAACAGGGGGGGGTCTCTGTCGACAGGAAAACTCCAGGATCCCTCCCCCCGCGTCGGCCCTGGCTCGGGCACCGGCCCTGCCTCTGGCCGGCCCGGCCCCGCGGCCTGGGTCCCGGCCCCAGACTCGGCCCAGGCCCACGGCCTACGGCCCCAGGCCCCAGCCCCAGCTCCTCCTCCTCCTCCTCCTCCTCCTCCTCCTCCTCCTCCTCCTCCTCCTCCTCCTCCTCCTCCTCCGCCTCCTCCAAATCCGCCTCCTCCTCCGCCTCCTCCTCCTCCTCCTCCGCCTCCTCCTCCGCCTCCTCCTCCGCCTCCTCCTCCTCCTCCTCCGCCTCCTCCTCCTCGTCCCTCCACCGCGCTCCCACCGTATGTCCCGAGCCTGTGGCAGGGTCATCAGCTTATCGCTGTTGTTGTCGTCGTGGTCGTCGGCCTCACTGGCCGTAAGGTCTTCACGATTGGTGCCGCTGGTTTGTCAGCGGGCCTGGGGGCCAGCAACGGGACCCCACAGGATGTTGAACCTTGGACGCACGCGCCGGTGTCGCCGCCCCGTTGATGTCGTGCGAACATGCTGCAACTCACTAAGACGCTTTCTCAAAGGCCCAACTGTCGGCGCTAAACAAAAATTCCCGACCGTGCTGCACGGTCGAAAACTTTTGTTTAGCGAGCCGCTGCGGCGGCCCCGGCGACATGCCTTGCAAGCGGATATAGGGCGCCGCTCCGCTTCGCGGGCCGGGAGGCTCGGGAAACCTCGGGACCATGATGCCCGGGGACTGGGTTGTGGATAACGAGCCGCGCCGAAGCGCGGCGGGCCAGAACAAGCGGAGCGGCACGCCGAGCCCCGAAATTCCTGACCGTCTGTTCGCGCGCATGTTTTGATTGGCCACCATGACCCCCCCTTGGTCTGACGGGGGGGGCTCCTGGGGGGGGGGGGGCTCCACGACGCGCGCAGGGGCGCGGTGGCAGGCAGGGCAAGGGGGCAACTACCTAGGAGGTAAGAGGTAAGACAGAGGGAGGAGGAGAGAGCGCGC